>ML434240.1:0-54358 GCA_005239525.1 Nicotiana knightiana | reverse complement strand
AGTTTAGTATTTTATAGACTCAATTGATACGTACAATTCTCTGTGGGATCGACTTTGGGTGTAATACCCCAGATTATATTTGCAGCGCCCGTTTAGTCTTTCTATAAGACATAGTTGAGCGTGATTACTGAGTCGCATGTATGATTCGCGAGTAGGGTAACTCTATTATTTATATATGAACGCGTCGCATGATCGATTCGCGAGCGGGGTAATAGATGCATCTATGGTTCGAGCTGTTCGACCCTTCGGTAGTGCACGATTTACATTTATCGTTGGTTCGAGCCGTTCGACCCTCGACATTTCTTGTGCATGATATTTGCTAAGTACTTTCTGAGATTTTTTTTAACTATTTACTGGCCTTGAATTATAAGTTGTCAACTGAAATGACGAAGATTTAAAGTTTGTAAATGTGGAAGAAGTTATTATTTCCTATCATTATTTGTTAATTATCTATGATATGCGTGCTTAGTGTCACCCTTGATTTTATTAAAATTGACCTCTAGCAAGTGTCAAATTCGACCTCTCGTCACTACCTCTTCGAGGTTAGGCGGGATACTTACTGGCCACATTGTTTTCGTACTCATGCTACACTTGCTGTGCATTTTTATTGCATAAGTACATGTATATCTAGTGGCCCCGCTTGACGCAGTGATGTGGCTGACCTGGAGACTTAGGAGAGCTGCTCCCCTCGAGACGACCCGCATCCAACAGAGTCTTCCTCGGATGTATTGTAGTTTCTTTACTATCTCATTTGTCTTCTGGACGGTTATTGTATTTCATTTGGTTTTCCTTAGAAACTGCCCATGCACTTGTGGCAACGGGTTCTGGGATGACTTTGGGATCTACTTGTTGAATTATTTAAAACATTGTGGTTTACTCGGTAACTTTATTTGATCTTTAAATAATGAAATAAAAAGTAACGTTTCTCAAAATACTAAAATAAGAATTTGGTTAACCATTGAGTGTTGGCTTACGTGACTGTGATGTCCGGCTCCATCACGACTTTGATAGATTTTGAATTGTGACAGTGATTGAACCGTCTTTCTCTCATTAAAGAAGGTGATGAAGAGAGGAAATTTGGGCCTGAAAGATTTTATGAGTTGGGGAGAGGGAATTGTATCCTGAAAAAAGGAGAGGGTGGGAGGGTGGGGAAGGGAGGGAATTTTGCCCGCGAGATTCTGAAAATTTTCAGTCTAATCTCCAAATTACCCCGTAAGGTGTCGATTAAAACCTATGAAAATAGTGTCCGGTATTGTCTTTTAGCGTCATTCTTTGCTTCTAGTTTTCTCCTTTATTTCCTTTTTATTATTTTAAAAACAACTTTGACAAATAAAATTAACCTACTAATACAACATACTTAAAATCTAATTGATATATATTACCATACAAAAAAAAAATGCAACGAAAAACAAAAGATCCAAGAAAATAATAAATTAAATATAATACAAACTTACTAAAACTCATTAAAATAATTCATTTAAAATTCAAATTTCTAAATATCCTTGATTACATAAAACGTGACAAAATTATAAAAGTGCTAATATGTTTGCCTTAATTCACAACTACTAATATTATGAAAATAAAAGACAATAATGTGCAGATATTTTGTATTTTTTGTCACGACCCAAATTTCCAACCAAGGGGTCGTGATGGCACCCAACATCACTTGCTAGACAAACCAATACTTAACAAGACTAAATCCAACAACCATCTAAAATCTTCTCAGAACTAGTATCACCGAGTACATGAGCTTCTGCAAAATTACTAAATATAATATCTGAAATGACAAATACACTGTTTGATACAAATAAACAGTATAAAGTCTGGAAGATGGATGCATCAAGACCTGCGAACCAGGATGTAATACTACCCCAAGTCTCCACAACCAAGCAAGCTAGTTCGTCCTTTGAGTACCATTAAGTCTGATGCCAAAGTCTGCACAAGAAGTGCAGAAGTGTAGTATGAGTACAACCGTCCCAATGTACTCTGTAAGTGTCAAGGCTAACTCCGACGAATAAGTGACGACGCTAAGACAAAACACCGACATATAAATCTGTGCGTTTAAGTAACGAGAAAAATAAATAGAGATATAGAAATTAAGAGAACAAGAAAAAGTAGCAACTAAGATAGCAATTAGGTAACATGTGAGATAACAAGTGTAATAGAAAAATAAATAATACGAGGAATAATAAGAAGTAACTAAGGAGTATAATGACATAAACAATACCAAACAAGACTTTCACCACAATTCAAGTCCAAGTAACTTGACAATGCAACTATGAAACAACATAGCCAAACTCTCAAGTAAGGAATAAGAGATATCAATCAAATGGAACAACATCATCTTTCGTGTTTTGACTCTCATCCTCACAAGCACGGAAATACTCTCGTGCATATCCCTCTTCCTCACGAGCATGGAAACACCCGTGCAATTCACTCTTCCCATCACACATAATCATGTAAACCAATATCAAGAAAGGTGAAACGTGTCACACCTCCTTTTTTCACCCCGGTAAGGGTAACGAGGGAGTTTTTCTAACTTAAGTGATATTATTTGATTTTTGAGATTTATTTATTTATTCGGAGTCGGCACCCGAATTTTTTACGGTGTTCCGTGACACCATTTATTTATTAGAAGTCCCAAAATCGAGGAATTTTGACTCTATTTAAATAGTCTGCGAACCAGAAATCCGGGTAAGGAATTCTGTTAACCCGGGAGAAGGTGTTAGGCATTCCCGAGTTCCGTGATTTTAGCACGATCTCTTAATGATTAAACTTGGCCTAAATTGTTTAATTACTGCTTTTGTACCTACGTGCATTTTTATATTCTTTACCGCTTTTTCTTATTCTTTTGTATTCAAGGAGTTCTTTTGAGACGGGTTACGTTTGGGTAAACTTGTAGAGTTTAAGGTACGTCTAAAATCATGTCACGTGGATGTGTACACAATTCTCAACACTGAAACTCGTCAAATAATATGGATAAAGTGCGCAAGCGCATATTTTGTTTTGTTACCAAGAGAAACCGAAATCACGTCACGCGGACATGTACACAATTTCGATAACTTTAAGGAAATCCGCTCCTACAAGTGTCTCTACGAGTGTTCATTTTAATCTTGATTTGTGTTACATAAACGTATACACAACTTGAGAAAAAGGTATATTTTAGTTATTTCGCTCAAAGCTACGTAAAAACGTATACTTCGATGATTCATTATCTAAGTCTGAAAGTGCTATATCATTTAAGGGCGGGTTCGAATTACATCTAGTATGAATCTCTAAGTCAAGTTATGAGACCGGGTTATGGCCAAATTTAGCCCTCGAATTAGTCACGTTAGTCCACCCTAGTTTTAGTTACTTGCAAAGAAAGTAAAGTTATGTAAATAAATGCATATCAATCAATAAAGATCCAAAGAGGAAATCAACCTTACTAATTCTTGAATTACATATTGGAAAAGCAGTAAACCTACCCCATTAATGATATAACATGGAGTGTATAACTTCATTCATTCAAGTAATCTAACTTTAATACTACATTAAGATAAACATATCCTACAGATTTATGAATTCTAGAGTCCCAACAGCATTTTTTGAACAGCAAATCCTATTTACATGTATCCTTCAATATTAGCTATTTTCAAGATTTTCAACAAGTATTTGGACAAAAATGATTCGAACACAAAGTTATAGAAGAAGATATTTTGAACGAAAATGATTTTTTGGATCTGAATATATTTTCGTCCAAGAAAACTATCAACACCATTGATTGCAATTTTAACTCATTTTTCATAATATTAAAGATGCCTGTATAGATCAATTTTGCAAAAAATCTGAAATTCAATAGTGCAAACAGTCTGTCCATTCTTACATTACAGGAGTTTCTGGAAAATAAATTACATTGTTTCCTACCCAAGAATTTACAAATTCAAAAGAAATAAAAAAAATAAAAAATAAAAAATAAAAAAATAAATAAAAGGAAATCCTATGAAATATTTGTTAAGCTAAAACTTCCTCAAACTCGAATCCCTAGGGATATCCACGCCTCTGCTTGTGATTAACTATCAAGAAGAGACACAAGGAAAAGAACCCGTTAGCATCTCATGGAATGAATCTGTCCATAGAGAGGATCAAATTCAATTCCAACTGTGCTAGCTAAACAGAAACTGCTGCTTAATGCTTTACTCGAGAGAACTAACTTAACATATTCTAGACCTCAAGTTTGCATACAGATTATAGCCAGAATTCATGCACTAACTTGACTACTTTTTAAGCATCGCTTAAGGAATAAATCTGACCATAAAGGAGGTTAGATTCAATCCTTAATGATGCTCTTGGATAAACAAAGCATATTTAAACCCTTTATGGACTGAATCTGACCATAAAAGGGGTCGGATTCAGCTTCATAGGTTTTATACTTGTTTTTCTTGCCGATAATACCATAACCTGACTTTGTAAGCTTTGATATAGAGAACAAATCTGATCGTTTTAAAGGATTCAGATTTCTTACTCTAAGAAGCCTTTTGAAATGATAATCTATTTACTCTATAACTGTTTATGCATTATTATAAGGGTGAATCTGACCATGAGAAGGGTCAGATTCAAATCCGTAACAGTCACCTTTTGGTAACACTTGATCCATACTTGTATTGTGACTTTGATTTTTAGGCATTTCAGAGGACGAATCAGATTATTCAAGGGTTCTGATTCCTCGACTCTATAACTTCTTTACTACATGCTTTATACCTTTAAAAGGGTAAACTTCAGCTATCTATACTACTGTTTATGCACTATTGTGGGGTGAATTTGACCATTGAAAGGTCAAATTCATCTACCCTAGTGCTAATACTAACCTATCTAGAGACTTACTCTGTTGAATCTCTTTATTGATCAAAAGAGACTCAATTGAAAGAGTATTTCTGCACTCTTATGGAAAGAACCTGACCATAGAAAGGCCAGATTCAACATCCTAGTGCAGGTTGTTCTATTAGTGGACCAACACAACAAAAACTAAGATCTAACAAAAACATTACAATTGACCTAACGACAACCAGAATGATTCTCAAAAATTCAAATGTTTCATACACAATGCATACTCAGATTCATCAATGTCACCTGAACTCATCCTACTTCAGATTCATAGACCAAGAATCAAAGAGAAGAAGATTCAGACTCATATAAGCTTAAAATAAACACAACACGAGTCAACAATTTCAGCATCATTAATTTTATCTAAAGGTTCACTGTTACATACCTTTAAAGAGAAAGAAAACAGCAAGAAGACTTGACCAAATAAAGGTCAAGTATAAACCACAACCAACAAGAAGGAAGAGAATGCAAAAGCAACAAATATAAACTTCAGAACAAACAGCTCCACAGAAAATATCCCGGAAAACTTTTAGAAAAAACCAAACCAGAACTGAAAGCCCAAATAGAATCCAGAAATGAGAAAATTCCACCCCAAAACCTTGAAGAGTTCTTGAAGGAATAAACAGATTTCTTCCTATTACTTTTGGAATGATTCTGATCTTTTTATGTTTTTGCAGCTAAGAGAGTATTCTTTTTTTTTTTTAGAATGTCCAGCCTTCCTTTAGACTAAAGGGAGAGGGTCTATTTATAGATATTTTGGAATGGGATATTCCTTGGAATATTCCCTATCCAAAAGCTGAAAATAGTACCAAAATAGTACATAGGGCAGCTGTCAACCTTATCTTTTTGGGACAGCTGCCCTTATTCCAGAATTTTCCAGCCCTTAAAAGACCCTTTTACCCTTAAAATCTTATTTCCTAAATCTACATTACCTGTTGTACCCCTTGGAGTCCCTGAATTTACCATTGGGTAATCAAGGTTACTCACTTGGGTTATCATTTAACTATAGTTAACTAACACTAGTTAGGTCCCTTAGGTGACTACTAGTTATTTTTTAACCAAGGTTAGGTCAACTAATTAAGTTAATTGATTAAAGCTCCTATTAGTCAAACTAGGTTTAGCTTGCTACTTAAGGTAAATTGATCAATTCAATTCCTAAGTTAACTGATTTAGTTTGGTGAATTTTACTTAATTACCTAAAATCAGAAACTTAATTAACTAATAAGCCTAGGTCAACTAATTTGATTTAGTTAGTTAATCTTAAACTAATTATTTTAGACAGATTTTAGGATTTAGTTAATTACTTAAGAGACTATTAGACTTAGGTTAGTTAACTTAGGTCTTTAGGCTTAGGATAATTAAAGGAAGTTGGTTAAGTTAACTAGTTCATTTTGTTTGAAGGAGTTGACTAAGTTAAATCAATTCTTGGGTTTTAGGTGAGTCTTATGCTATGTTAACTATTAGTTAATAAACAACTTTAAAATGAATCTGTGCCCGTTTCGTGAAATAGTCGATAGCAACTAAAATGAATCTGTGCCCGTTTGAGGCCCTTGGTTCGATTGGCCCAATGACATCCATTCCCCAGGCAACAAACGGCCAGGGTGCCGACATGGGATGCAATTCTGATGGTGGTGCATGGATTAAGTCTCCATGTATTTGACACTTATGGCACTTTGGACGAAACCGAAACAATCTTTCGCCATGGTTATCCAATAATATCCAGCCTGCAAGATTTTCTTTGCAAGGACATACCCATTCATGTGGGGACCGCATACTCCTAAATGGACCTCGTTCATGATCCTTTCGGCTTCTTTGGAGTCTACACATCTTAAAAGATTTAGATCGGGAGTCCTTTTATACAGTACTTCCCCACTTAAGAAGAAACTGCTGGCAAGCCTTCAGATGGTTCTCTTTTGGTCTCCGTTGGCCTGCTCGGGATATTCTCTTGCCTTCAAAAATCTTTTAATATCATGATACCATGGTTGGACATCGGGTTCTACTTCGACCGTGTTGCAATAACCATGTCTTTCCTTGATTTGGATCTCCAATGGGTCTATGCGAACATTACCCGGATAGGGCAGCATTGCAGCTAGGGTGGCCAGCGCATCGGCTAACTCATTGTGGCACCGAGGAATATATCTGAACTCGACGGCTTTGAATCGCTTACTAAGATCCTCCACATGCTGTCTGTAGGGAAGGAGTTTAACATCTCGAGTTTCCCACTCTCCTTGAGCCTGCTTAATGATCAAATTGGAGTCCCCCATGATCACCAACTCTTCTACCTCCATGTCAATGGCCATGTTCATGCCCATTATACAAGCTTCATATTCAGCAGTATTGTTTGTGCAGAAGAAACAGAGGCGGGCCATGGCAGGGTAGTGTTGTCTTGTGGGTGAAATCAAGATCACCCCTATCCTAATACCTTTTGCATTAACTACTCCGTCGAAGAACATTTTCCAGGTATTAGTGTCTTCTAAGATTACTTCAACTGAATTGACTTCCTCATCCGGAAAATAAGTGCTCTGTTGGTATTCATCATCAACCGGGTTCTCGGCTAAATGATCAGTTAAGGCTTGAGCTTTCATGGATGTGCGGGTGACATAGACAATGTCGAACTCCGTGAGCAGGATTTGCCATTTTGCCAGCCTTCCTGTGGGCATTGGCTTTTGGAATATGTATTTTAGAGGATCCAACCTAGTTATGAGATATGTGGTATAACCCAGCAGATAATATCTGAGCTTTTGAGCGACCCAAGTTAAGGCACAACAAGTTCTCTCCAGCAGAGTGTATTTGGCTTCATAGCTAGTGAATTTCTTGCTCAGATAGTATATGGCTTGCTCTTTCTTCCCGGTAACATCATGTTGCCCGAGGACACAACTGAAAGAATTTCCACAACTGTTAGGTACAGGAACAAAGGTCTTCCTGGTTCAGGCGGAACCAACACTGGCGGGTTTGACAAATATTCTTTGATTTTTTCAAAGGCTTCCTGACATTCATCTGTCCATTTGATTGCCGCATCTTTCTTTAGAAGCTCGAATATTGGCTCACAAGTGGTTGTAAGCTGCGCAATAAACCGGCTGATGTAGTTCAACCTTCCTAAAAGGCTCATGACCTCTTTCTTTTTCCTTGGAGGTGGTAGATCTCGGATGGACTTTATCTTAGTCGGATCTAACTCAATGCCCATGCGGCTAACTATAAACCCCAATAGTTTCCCCAAAGGAACGCCAAATGCGCATTTAGCAGGGTTCAATTTCAAGTCATATTTGCGTAACCGCTCGAAGAATTTCCTCAAGTCCCGAACATGGCCTTCCTGTGTTATGGATTTAATAATGACATCATCGACGTACACCTCAATTTCTTGGTGCATCATGTCATGGAAAATAGCAGTCATGGCCCGCATATAGGTTGCCCCGACATTTTTCAGACCGAACGGCATGACCCCGTAACAATAAGTTCCCCATGGTGTAGTGAAGGCTGTCTTTTCTGCATCTTCCTCATCCATCCGAATTTAGTCTCTTTAATTAACTAAACCAATTAATTTAATTTAATTCAGATCGAATTAAATCTAAAGAAAAAATGTAATATTGATTCTAAACCTCATTTTTATCTAATTATTGATTAATTAGGAATAGAGAACAATTAATTTTATACTCCTAATCAAAATAAGCGATTGATTTGGGTAATTAGTTGTTAGAACTTGCACTACACCAAATAAACAATGTACGTCTATTATTAAAAATTAATTATAAATAATGAGTTCACAGATCCTCGATAATGGTGACGCAATTTTAATAATTTTAAAAGATGAATGATGAATAAGCAAATGCAAACAATTCACAATTAATCACTAAAATTCAACAAAAATTCATAAAACCAAATAATTTATTGAGATTTTTGTAGGATGATGTGGTAGGTAAAAATCACGTGCTCACAAAAAGAACAAATAATGTGATGACCCAAAAGGTCATCCCTTGTTTGATAAGTCAAAAACTGTGCTCCGAGGCCTTGAAAACTTCCTTTTATCTCACCTCCTTTTGCGTGTGCAGTCCGGGCGTATATCCGGAAAGCGTTTATGTGAAAAACTGAGAAAAATGCTATTTTTGCCTAAAAATTGAATTTAAGTTGACTTCGGTCAATGTTTTGCATAAATGGACCCGGACCCAGACCTGTGATTCGACGGTCCCGGAGGGTCCGTAGGAAAATATGGGACTTGGGCGTATGCCCGGAATTGAATTCCGAGGTCCCAAGCCCGAGAAATAAATTTTTGAAGGAAATTATTTTACTGAAATTATAAGAGTTTTTGGAAATTTGGTCATATGTGAAATTGATGGTATCGGGCCCGTATTTTGGTTCCGGATCCCGGTACAGGTTTAAAATGCTATTTGAGTTATGCCTGTGAAATTTGGTAAGAAAAGCAGTCATTTGACTTGATTCGAACCCATAGTTATTTTTGCGATTTGATTGCTCGAGTAAGTCCATAGGATATTTTTAGGGTTGTGTGCATGTTTGGTTTGGAGCCCCGAGGGCTCGGGTGAGTTTCGGGTAGGTTCCGGGGTGTTTAGAATTGGAAAATCCCTGCTGGTGCACCAGTTCTGGTGTGCCCCCACCTGCGAGGCTAGGGCCGCAGGTGAGAGCTCGCAGGTACGGACCTTCTGCCGCAGGTGCGGTCCAACCCAGCCTGCCCTCTTTCCGCAGGTGCGACCAGTTTTTCGCAGAAGCGGATAAACCTCCGCAGGTGCGGCCCTCAGTGGCCTTTCCCATTTCCGCAAGTGCGACCGTTTTGCTGCACCTGTGTAAGCGCAGGTGCGACCCAAACATCGCATATGCGAAGGTCGGGCAGTGAGTGTTTTTAATTTAGAACTTCAGTCGTTTCTTCTTCAACTTTTCACAAAAATAGAAGACCTAGGGCAATTTTCTCAAGAGATTTTCTTCCCAAATCATAGGTAAATGTCCACTAACTAATTTCCTTCAACTTTCTAATGTTTTTCATCAATTGTCATCAAGAATTTTAGGGTTTTAAGGGTAGAAAATTGGGGATTTGGGTAGAGTTAGAGCTTTTTGAATAATTGGAATTTAGACCTCGTTTTGGGGTCGTATTCCGAAACTAATTACATATTCGGGCTCGTGGGCTCGTGGGTGATCGGGTTTTGGTACGAACCTCGTGTTTTGACCAAGCGGGCCCGGGGTCGATTTTTGACTTTTTGGGAAGAATGATAAAAAATTTATAATTAAGCATTGGGGTTGAATTATTTAGCATTATTGATATTATTAAGCTAATTATTTCTAGATACAATTGAATTGGAGGCAAATTCTAAAGGGAAAGCGGTAATCGAGGTTTGAGTTTGGTCGTGGAATTCGAGGTAAGTGTTTGGCTTAACCTTAGCTTGAGGGAATAGGTGTTGTGTCCTATTTGCTAGTGTTAGTATCATCTTAAACGTATAGGAGAGGTGACGAGTACCTATACGTTGGTGTCAAGCATGCCCGTGAGTCGAATATTGTGATTTATGTGGTCTTTCGTTAAGTAATACTTGAGTTTCACTTTATAGCTATCCATGTTAGTGGAAATTCCTTGATATTGATCAGTGTTGAGTATTGGTTTCAGTTGAAATTTTTTATGCGAAGTTATGTACTAAGTGAGATTGGTTATAGTTGTTCCCCTTGCTGGGATGGTATTAATTCTACTCTTGGCTCCCTTGCCGGGACGTTATGGCTTTATTATTGTTGTTTATATTGTTGATTTTCCTTGTCGGATTGCTGTTATTGATATTGTTTGGGTGAGGAAGAGTGTAAATCACGAAGGGTGATGCCATGTATGATATTGTGAGAGAGTGTAAAAGCACGAAGGGTGATGCCATGCCATATTATGTTATTAAAAGAACGAAGGGTGATGTCGTGCTATTTCTATTGATTTATTGAGAGGATGAGTGTAAAAGAACGAAGGGTGATGTCGTACATTTCTATTTATTACTTTGTGAGGATGAGAGTAAAAGCACGAAGGGTCATTCCGTGCATTTCTATTTATTATTTGGTGAGGATGAGAGTAAAAGCACGAAGGGTGATGCCGTGCACTTGCTTTTGTGTTACTATTTCTGTTGCTTAAATTGATAATGGTGGGAAATTCAGGTCATGAAAAGTTGGTATCAGAGCACTAGGTTGCTTAGGTCTCACAATTCACGGACAAGCTTAGTAGAGTCCGAGGGATCGGTACGGATACGTCTGTGCTTATCCCCCAGAGGCTACAGAGTTTAGGAACGACCTCACATCTATTCTTCTCTGTCGTGCAATTTGATTTCTCAATACTAATTGAATTTCTACTCTATTATCTCGCATATGGCGAGAACACGTGCTTCTTCATCCTCTGATCAGCAGTCCGAGTCTCCAGTTGAAGCTCCTACAAGGGGTCGAGAACGGAGCCGAGGTCGTGCTAGAGGCCGAGGCAGGGGCAGAGCTCAGCCTAGTGCAGCAGCCCTAGTGGTGGAGCCTTAGGTAGAGTTTGCTGATGAGGTTCCTGCCCAGACAGTCCCGGTTGGACCAGCTCAGGTTCCCGAGGGGTTCATTGCCACCCGGTACTCCAGGATGCTCTAGTCTGTCTAGTGGGCCTCATGGAGAGTGTCGCTCAGGCATGTTTACTTCCTTCAGCACCCGCTGTCTCGCAGGCTGGGGAAGGAGCCCAAACTCCCGCTACTCGCACTCCGGAGCAGTTTGCTTCTTAGTTTCAGACTCTAGTAGCTCAGCCAACTGGGGTAGTTCAGCCGAATATTGTGGCTCAGACCGGTGATGGAGCAGTTATGTCTACTGATGCTTTGTGGAGGTTGGACCGGTTCACCAAGCTATTTACTACTCCTTATAGCGGTGCATCTTCAGAGGATCCGCAGGACTATTTGGATAGCTTCCACGAGGTTCTACGGAACATGGAGATAGTGGAGAGCAATGGGGTCGACTTTGCTACTTTTCGTCTGTCAGGTCCCACCAAGACTTGGTGGAGAGATTATTATTTGGCTAGACCAGCTGGATCACCGCCTTTGACTTGGGCCCAGTTCTCCGATTTATTTCTGGAGAAGATTCTCTCTATCACTCAAAGAGAGGATCTTCGAAGGCAGTTCGAGCGTCTCCAGCAGGGTTCTATGACCGTCACTCAGTACGAGACCAGATTCATTACCTTGGCCCGTCATGCTATTATGATACTTCCCACAGACCGAGAGAGGGTGAAGAGATTTATTGAGGGACTAGCTCAGCCGATCAGATTGCAGATGGCGAAGGAGACAGGGAGTGATATTTCCTTCCAGGATGCAGCCAATATGGCCAGACGAGTTGAGATGGTTCTATCACAGGGGAGTGGTCAGGGGTCTGACAAGAGACCTCGTCATATTGGCCGGTTCAAAGGTGTCTCATCTGGAGGCAGGGACTCTTTTGGTAGGGGCCATCCTCCTAGGCCGTTTCAGTCAGCACTTCAGGTTTCTAGTAGTGCTCCAGGTGGTCGTGGCTCTCACATGCAGTATTTTGATCAGTTTCCCTATAGTGCACCACCAGCTCCTATCAATGAACCGTCGCTCCAGAGTTTTCAAGGTGGTTACTCAGGTCGTCAGGGTCAGTTTCAGGGCCAGCAGTCTCAACAGCCGAGATCTTGTTATACTTGTGGTGGTCCGGGGCACATTGCTAGATTTTGACCTCGAGCCTCGAGCAGTTCTCAACACCAGCGTTATAGTGCCATGGTTCCCGCACCAGGTGTTCCACCACCCGTTCAGCCAGCCAGAGGTGCGGGTCGAGGTATTAGAGGTGGAGGTCAGGCAGTTAGAGGTGGAGGCCAGGCTACTAAAGGTAGAGGTCAGCCAGCAGGAGGCCGTCCCAGGGATGTAATTCAGAGTGGTAGGGCCCAGCCCCGATGTCATGCTATTCCATCCAGACCTGGGGCTGAGGCCTCCGATGCGGTTATCACAGGTATGGTTTCAGTTTGCAGCAGGAATGCTTTGGTTTTATTTGATCCAGGGTCCACAAATTCCTATGTGTCATCTTATTTTGCTCCTTATTTGGTTATGCCTCGTGATTCTCTGAGTACTCAAGTATATGTGTCTAGACCGGTGGGTGATTCTATTATGGTAGATCGTGTCTACCGTTCATGTGTATGGTTATTGGTGGTCTTGAGACCAGTGTAGATCTTTTACTCCTTGATATGGTAGATTTTGATGTTATTTTGGGGATGGATCGGTTGTCACCTTATCATGCCATCCTGGACTGTCATGCCAAGACTGTGACCTTAGCATTGCCGAGGTTGCCTCGACTGGAGTGGAGAGGGACTTCTGGTCATTCTTCCAGCAGGGTTATCTCATATATGAAGGCTCGACGTATGGTCAAGAAGGGGTGTTTGGATTATTTGGCTTATGTTTGTGATTCTAGTGCCGAGGTTCCTTCTATGGAGTCTGTGCCCATTGTCCGTGAGTTTCCAGAAGTGTTTCATGCAGACCTGCCGGGTATGCCACCCGACATGGATATTAACTTTTGCATTGATTTGGCTCCGGGCACTCAGCCCATTTCTATTCCGCCATATCGTATGGCCCGCCAAAGTTGAAGGAGTTGAAAGAACAGTTGCAGGACTTGCTTGATAAAGGCTTTATTAGGCCTAGTGTCTCGCCTTGGGGTGCGCCGGTGTTGTTTGTTAAGAAGAAGAATGGGTCGATGAGGATGTGCGTAGACTATCGGCAGTTGAACAAGGTTACCATCAAGAATAAGTATCCATTGTCGAGGATTGATGATTTGTTCGATCAGCTTCATGGTGCCAAGGTATTTTCGAAGATTGATTTGAGATTTTGCTACCATCAGTTGAGGATTAGGGCATCCGATGACCCTAAGACTGCTTTTCGCACTCGGTACAAGTATTATGAGTTCTTAGTGATGTCATTCGGGTTGACAAATGCCCTAACAACTTTCATGGACTTGATGAACCGAGTGTTCAGGCCTTATTTGGATTCCTTCATGATTGTCTTCATTGATGATATTCTGATTTATTCCCGCAGCCGGGAGGAGCATGAGCAGCACTTTCGAGTCATTCTCCAGACTCTGAAGGACAATCAGTTATATGCCAAGTTTTTGAAATGTGAGTTTTGGTTGGGTTCAGTTGCATTCCTGGGTCATGTTGTATTAGCGGAGGGTATTCTGGTGGATCCTAAGAAGATTTCAGCGGTCAAGGATTGGCCTAGACCCACATCAGCTATAGAGATCTGGAGTTTCTTGGGTTTGGCGGGCTATTACCGTCGGTTTGTGGAGGGGTTTTCATCTACTGTAGCCCCGATGGCCAGGTTGACTCAAAAGGGTGCCCAGTTCAGGTGGTCAGAGGAGTGTGAGGCGAGCTTCCAGAAGCTCAAGACAGCTTTGACTACGGTGCCGGTGTTGGTTTTGCCCACAGGTTCAGTGCCATATACTGTGTATTGTGATGCATCTCGGGTTGGACTTGGTGCAGTGTTGATGCAGGATGGCAAGGTTATTGCATATGCTTTGCATCAGTTGAAGATCCACGAGAAGAATTATCCAGTTCATGATTTGGAGCTAGCAGCCATTGTTCACGCGCTGAAGATTTTGGAGGCATATGCTACGAGCATGTGTCATTGACTTTTGAGGTTCTTGGGATCAATTCTTGCCATTAGCTGAGTTTGCCTACAACAATAGCTATCAGTCGAGCATTCAAATGGATCCCTATTATATGGTAGGCGGTATCGGTCGTCGGTTAGGTGGTTTGAGCCGGGAGAGGCTCGGTTATTGGGTACAGACTTAGTGCAGGATGCCTTGGATAAGGTTAAGATCATACAAGATAGACTTCATACAGCTCAATCCAGGCAGAAGAGTTATGCCGACCGCCGAGTTCATTATGTGGCATTCATGCTCGGAGAGCGGGTGTTGCTTCGGGTGTCGCCCATGAAGGGCGTGATCAGATTTGGGAAGAAGGGCAAACTAAGACCTAGGTATATCGGTCCTTTTGAGATCCTCGATAGAGTGGGAGAGGTGGCTTACTGACCTAGGTATATCACCATCTTATATCATCCGGGGAAGGCCAATATGGTGGCCGATGCTTTGAGTAGGAAGTCAGCCAGTATGGGTAGTCTTGCATATATTCTGATCGGGGAGAAACCGCTTGCTTTGAATGTTCAGGCTTTAGCCAATCGATTCGTGAGATTGGATGTTTCTGAGCTCGGCCGTGTTCTTGCTTATATAGTTGCTCGCTCTTCATCATTTGACCGTATTCGAGACCGGCAGTATGATGATCCTCATTTGTGTGTCCTTAGGGACACGGTGCGGCACTGTGGTTCCAAGCAGGTTACTATTGGTGATGACGGAGTTTTACAGATGCATGGCTATATTTGTGTGCCCAATGTGGATGGACTTTATGAGTTGATTTTAGAGGAGGCCCATAGTTCCCGGTAATCCATTCATCCGGGAGCCGCAAAGATGTACTAGGATTTGCGGCAGTACTATTGGTGGAGGAGGATGAAGAGGATATTGTGGCATATGTAGATCGGTGTTTGAATTATCAGCAGGTTAAGTATGAGCATCAGAGGCCTAGTGGATTGCTTCAGCAGATTGAGATTCCTGAGTGGAAGTGGGAGCGTATCACCATGGATTTCGTTGTTGGGCTCCCACGGACTCAGAGGAAGTTCGATGCAGTATGGGTTATTGTTGATAGGCTGACCAAGTCAGCGCATTTCATTCCTGTGGCAGTTTCATATTCTTCGGAGAGATTGGCAGAGATCTACATTAGGGAGATTGTTCGTCTTTATGGTGTGCCCGTGTCTATTATTTCTGACCGAGGTACGCAGTTTACCTCGCATTTCTGGAGGGCAGTTCAGCGTGAGTTGGCACGAGGGTTGAATTGAGCACAGTATTTCATCCTCAGACGGACTACAGTCTGAGCAAACTATTCAGATTTTGGA
Organism: Nicotiana knightiana; assembly: GCA_005239525.1. Classification (NCBI taxonomy): domain Eukaryota; kingdom Viridiplantae; phylum Streptophyta; class Magnoliopsida; order Solanales; family Solanaceae; genus Nicotiana; species Nicotiana knightiana. Next base: position 38,576 of record ML434240.1, on the reverse strand, counting down.
GGATATGCTACGAGCTTGTGTCATTGACTTTGGAGGTTCTTGGGATCAGTTCTTGCCATTAGCTGAGTTTACCTACAACAACAGCTATCAGTCGAGCATTCAGATGGATCCCTATTATATGGTAGGCGGTATCGGTCGTCGGTTAAGTGGTTTGAGCCGGGAGAGGCTCGGTTATTGGGTACAGACTTAGTGCAGGATGCCTTGGATAAGGTTAAGATCATACAGGATAGACTTCATACAGCTCAATCCAGGCAGAAGAGTTATGCCGACCGCCGAGTTCATTATGTGGCATTCATGCTCGGAGAGCGGGTGTTGCTTTGGGTGTCGCCCATGAAGGGCGTGATCAGCTTTGGGAAGAAGGGCAAGCTAAGACCTAGGTATATCGGTCCTTTTGAGATCCTCGATAGAGTGGGAGAGGTGGCTTACTGACTTGCGTTGCCACCGAATTTATCAGTTGTGCATCCATTATTTCATGTATCTATGCTTCGCAAGTATCACGGCGATCCATCCCATGTGTTAGACTTCAGCAGTGTCCAGTTGGATAAAGATTTTACCTATGAGGAGGAGCCGGTAGCCATATTAGACCGGCAGATTCGTCAGTTGAGATCGAAGAGTTATCCTTCGGTTTGTGTTCAGTGGAGAGGTCAGCCTACCGAGGCATCTACCTGGGAGTCCGAGTCTGATATGCGGAGCCGATATCCCCATCTTTTCCCCGATTTAGGTACTTTTCTATGTCCGTTCGAGGACGAACGTTTGTTTTAGAGGTGGAGAATATGATGACCCAAAAGGTCATCCCTTGTTTTATAAGTCAAAAACTGTGCTCCGAGGCCTTGAAAACCTCCTTTTATCTTACCTCTTTTTGTGTGCACAGTCCGAGCGTATATCCGGAAAGCTTTTATGTGAAAAACTAAGAAAAATGCTAATTTTGCCTTAAAAATTAAATTTAAGTTGACTTCGATCAACGTTTTGGGTAAACGGACCCAGACCCGTGATTCGACGGTCCTAGAGGGTCTGTAAGAAAATATGGGACTTGGGCGTATGCCCGGAATTGAATTCCGAGGTCCCAAGCCCGAAAAATGAATTTTTGAAAGAAATTATTTTACTGAAATTATAAGAGTTTTTGGAAATTTGGTCATATGTGAAATTGATAGTATCGTGCCCGTATTTTGGTTCCGGAGCCTGATACAGGTTTAAAATGATATTTGAGTTATGCCTATGAAATTTGGTAAGATACGGAATCATTTGACGTGATTCGGACCCATAGTTGTGAAATTTGAAACTTTGAAAGTTCTTGATATTTTTCGTTGATTTCAATGCTAAATTCGTTGTTTAAAATGTTATTTTGGAAATTTGATCGCTCGAGTAAGTCTGTAGGATACTTTTAGGGTTGTGTGCATGTTTGGTTTGGAGCCCCGAGGGCTCGGTGTGTTTCGGGTAGGTTCTAGGGTGTTTAGAATTAAAAAATCCCTGCTGGTACACAAGTTCTGATGTGCCCGCACCTGCGAGCCTAGGGCCGCAGGTGCGAGCTCGTAGGTGTGGACCTTCAGTCGTAGGTGCGGTCCAGCCCAGCCTGCCCTCTTTCCGCAGGTGCGACCAGTTTTCCGCAGAAGCGGATAAACCTCCGCAGGTGCGGCCCTCAGTGGCCTTGCCCATTTCCGTAAGTGCGACCATTTTTCCGCACCTGCGTAATCGTAGGTGTGATGCAAGCACCGCAGGTGCGAAGGTCGGGTAGTGAGTGTTTTTAAATTAGAACTTCTGTCGTTTCTTCTTCAACTTTTCACAAAAATAGAAGACCTAGGGCGATTTTCTCAAGAGCTTTTCTTCCCAAATCATAGGTAAGTGTCCACTAATTAATTTCCTTCAACTTTCTAATGTTTTTCATCAATTATCATCAAGAATTTTAGGGTTTTAAGGGTAGAAAATTGGGGATTTGGGTAGAGTTAGAGCTTTTTGAATAATTGGCATTTAGACCTCATTTTGGGGTCGGATTCCGAAACTAATTACATATTCGGGCTCGTGGGTGAATGGGTGATTAGGTTTTGGTCCGAACCTTGTGTTTTGACCAAGCGGGCCCAGGGTCGATTTTTGACTTTTTGGTAAGAATGATAGAAAATTTATAATTAAGCATTGGGATTGAATTATTTGGCATTATTGATATTATTAAGCTAATTATGTCTGGATACAATTGAATTGGAGGCAAATTCTAAAGGGAAAGGGATAATCGGGGTTTGAGTTTGGCCGTGGAATTCGAGGTAAGTGTTTGACTTAACCTTAGCTTGAGGGAATAGGTGTTGTGTCCTATTTGCTATGTGTTAGTATCATGTTCAACGTATAGGTGAGGTGACGAGTACCTATACTTTGGTGTCAAGCATGCCCGTGAGTCGAATATTGTGATTTATGTGGTCTTTCGTTAAGTAATACTTGAGTTTCACTTTATAGCTATCCATGTTGGTGGAAATTCCTTGATATTGATCAGTGTTGAGTATTGATTTCAGTTGAAAATTATTATGCGAAGTTATGTACTAAGTGAGATTGGTTATAGTTTTTCCCCTTGCTGGGATGGTATTAATTCTACTGTTGGCTCCCTTATAGGGTCGTTATGGCTTTATTATTGTTGTTTATACTGTTGATTTTCCTTGTCGGATTTTTATTATTGATATTTTTTGGGTGAGGAAGAGTGTAAAGCATGATGGGTGATGTCGTGCATGATATTGTGAGATAGTGTAAAAGCATGAAGGGTGATGCCATGCTATATTATGATATTAAAAGCACGAAGGGTGATGTCGTGCCGTTTCTATTGATTTATTTAGAGGATGAGTGTAAAATCACGAAGGGTGATGTTGTGCATTATTACTTGGTGAGGATGAGAGTAAAAGAACGAAGGGTGATGCCGTGCATTTCTATTTATTACTTGGTGAGAATGAGAGTAAAAGCACGAAGGGTGATGACGTGCACTTGCTTTTGTGTTACTATTTCTGTTGTTAAATTCATATCTAATTTTTGTTTTATCTCGTTATTTCCATTATTTGATATTTCCTCCCCTTAGCATGTTCCCCTTTCCTTTATGCTTAGCTGCTTATTTCTTGTTGTTATTATCTTCTCCGTGTGCTATTAAACTGCACAGGTGGATTTGGTTGTCGTGTCCTAGCATCGTCACTACTTTGCCGAGGTTAGGCTCGGCACTTACTCAGTACATGGGGTCGGTTGTACTGATGCTACACTCTGCACATTTTTTGTGCAGATCCCGGTACGGGACCCTACGGACCCTAGAGTGAGGAGGCTGCCTTCAGTCCATTTGGAGATTTCGAGGTAGTCCTGCAGCCGTCTGCAGGCCTTGGTGTCCCCTCCTACTTCCTTTATATTCTGCTTTTCTTTATCCTGAGACAGATGTATCTATTTTGTTCAGACCTTTATATGTAGTATTCATTGTCAGTCCGTGAGAATTGTGACACCAAATTCTGGGTTTAGTATTATAAATTTCGAAATGGTAATTAGTCAAGTTGCTAGACTTTATTTCTTTTCGCATCTTTATTTCTGTTGGTTTTGTTTTTACCTGTTAGCTGTTAATAATAAATAATAAAGTACATAATTATTAACATTGCCTTGCCTAGCGTGTTCAATGTTAGGCGCCATCACGATCCCGGCGGTAGAAAATTCGGATCGGGACAAATAATATCAAGAAGAGTGATTGAACATAACTTGCCAGAAGGGAAATAGGAATCACTCATTACCAATAGCCAAATCAACATTTCAATAGCCTTGATGCCCAATATCACAACAAGCTCAACATGACTACCAACATGAGTAAGAATAGTCAAAGAGTTTCACAATCTAATTGAAGCATAAAAGTCAGTTTTACTTGCATGTTTAATCCATAGAAAACACATATACACCCCTCACATTGTGTTCTGCTGCCAACACATATAACACATATAAATTAGATGCAATTACATTCTAATTTCCTCAAATCATGGTTAACCATGACACTTACCTCTTTTCAGCGAAAATCAATCCTTTAATACTGAATTTTCTTTAGCACAAACCTCCAAACTACTCGAATCTGGTAAATTAATACTCAAATAAGTAAAAATAAGCTTTAGAAACGATCCTTGCATCCAAAAAGTTCGTCTTTGACTATTCAGAAAAGTCAACAAAAATTCAACTCGAATCCACTTGGTTGAAATTCAAAATCAAGACTAAATCCTGAATATCCATTCACCCCTAAGTCCAAACATGTGATTTGTTTAGAGATCCGGCCTCAATTTGAGGTCTAAATCTCTAAAATAGAAAAATTCTAAGTCCTACCCAAAATCCTATTTCAATGCTATGAAAATTATATTTAGGTATGCAAATCTACTAAAAGTAATGAAAATTTATAAGAAACATGTTAAAGTTATTGGCCCTTGAAGACGGGAAAAGATTTTTCTTCAAAAATCATCTCCCACAAAGTCTAGGTCTCAAAATTGGAATAAAATAAACTAATCCCAAAATTTTTTATTTTTACCCAGCTACATATGTTGTAGTTGCAAACTCTTGTTAGAAATTGCACATCTTGCAAAAGCAAAACAGTGTTCGCAAATTCGAAAATGTCCTTGAGCCTCAGGTGTCACGAATGCGACACAAATCTCGCAATTGGGAGGGTCGCAAAATGTGACTCCAGCTTTGCAATTACGAAGCTGGCCACCTCATCCCACCTTCATTAATGCGAGGCCCACTTTGCAATTACCAACCTCGCATTTGCGAGAAGTTCATCACAATTGCGATAATTGCAGAACCAAAAAATTCTAAGTTCTACGAAATCAGCCTGAAATCAATTCGAAACTTAGCCGTGCCCTTCGGTACTCCATCCATACAACCCACAAGCATATAAACCTCATATGAACTCACTCGTAAGCTTAAAAATATCAAAATAACATCAAGAACTAAAAATCACACATCAAAACTCAAAGATTTTAAAGTTCTTAAGTTTAATTTTTTTAACTTTTTATAATAAGCACTGAAACGGAATCGGGCCACTCAGGACCCCAACCATACATGCGTACAAGTTCAAAATCATCATACAAACCTACTGAAATCGTCAAAATACCAATCTGAGATTGTTTACCAATAATATTGACTGTGGTCAACTCCAATTGCTTATAAGTTTTAAAATCAAGTTTTCTTTTCAAAATCACATTTCATTTTTCGAAAATCAAACGGACCACGTACGCAAATCATAAATCATCAAATAAAGCTATATAATATCTCAAATTATGAAATGAGAAGTTAGAACTCTAAATGACTTATCGGGTCACTAAAAAAATTTGTTTCGTATTTATGGATCAGTACATCTATAGGTCGATGCAGGACATACTAAGTCATATGAAGCGACCTTCCATTTTATCCTCAATATGTACGATTTGCACCTTTTGGCGAAGGTGGTTAAGTTTTAATCTTATATAATCTTGAATAAATTCATATCTATCTTAGCATCCGCATTTGTGCAACACACATCTTGTAGATATATTGGACTTTTGCAATTCAACACTCACGACCATATACCATTGTCGGATTATAACAATTTTAAAGAATATTTCTTCTCTTCGATGGACACTATTTTGTTACATAATATCCCAATAGCACTTGTCTATTCAACCATCTAATTTAACTCTACGAGTAACATTTTCATATATCATTTTATTCTTTTGAAATAACGAGCATATATATTTAAATTATTTGTATTTTGGTACTGCTATTCTGTCTAGTCTCACCTCAACTTCGCGCATCTCGGCTGGCTAAAAGCAGAGCATGTATTCAATAGCACTTTTACTTATCCTAAAATTCTTATGCCCTAAAGTGCTTCTCCATAATTTATGCTTTTGGTTGACCCCATAAATGTGGGGGTTATTAACGGCCACAAATTCTATCGAATTGTGATATTTTACAAACTTCCCCAATTTGATGCAATTTGCAGAGGTTATAAAAAACCGCCACAAATAAACCGCCACAAAAAGATTATATAGCAAGGGTTAAAAGAAACGTCACAAAATGATCTTATTGTGGGGTTCTTATTATTCCCACAAATAAACCTCCACAATTAACCGTATTTCTTGTAGTGTTACTTATAAATATCTTTTCCTTATTTAAATCGTGTAACTATTTTCCTCAAATTTGACTCTTTCATGTTTACAAGTTTTAACACTTTTGGAACTATAACAAAAGACTTTTGCAAGTTACTGCCTTCGTTTTAATTTTTGTAGGAACGTAGGAATCATTAGCATGTTTTCAATGTTATTCAAATTTTTTACATGTGCACAACGAGTTTAAGTTGAATTATAAATTTGATATTTTTAATATAAATCTTTTAATTATTAATGATGGATAACATGTAAGTTATATCTTATGTCAGGTATTATATCATTCAAATTATATTTATAACATTAAAACTTTAAAATTAACTAGCTTTTTGCTATTAATCTTTATTTATTTGGATTATTCGAAGGGAGTTTTAATTAGAAATTCAACATCGAATAAAATTTTAACTTATAAAACTTATTTTCTTATCTGAATTGCGTAAAATAATCTTTAGTCAAATTCATATCGAAAGAAGAAAATTAAATTTAAATTCAATTCCTTATTATCAAGATCTAATAACAATCGTGAATATTGAATGTCACCAAACTAAGTTGCACACATTTTAATAGTTTTTCTTTGGATCAAAGAATGATCAAGAATATCAAGATATATTATCTTCTCCTTTAGTTGAAAAATTCAATCAAAATTGTTATATCATCAGTTCAAATGAAAAAAATGAGTTTGGATATAATGACGAACAAGGAAACCAAAAATAACAAAGTCAACAAAGAATAAGTAAGAGACTGTGGTTTGGATATAATATCATTCGCCTTTTTACCTTTTATACGTTGATTTCATACTTGACTAGATTATTATTTAGGTTATATTTCTAATATTTAGAAATTTGAAATCCTAATATTTAAGAGTTTGAAATTTTAAAAATAGGTTGATCATTAATGCTTTCTATATTTTAACTAAGTAAAAACTACTAATATGTAGCAACTCAAAATATATATAAATCTAGCCCAATATTTTGAACTTTATAAATATTTCTAAAATATATTTGATAGAAGCCTATATTATGCGATGTAGATACTATTTATGCTCTAAGTTAACCATACTTTATTGCTGTTTTAAGTGCTAAATGATAACAAAATGCTCTAATTAAGGTTTTTGTGCTTTGCAGGAGTTACTTTGGAGTTGGAAGATAATATGGAGTGTTTTGGAGTCAAATATGTAGATACAAGGCCAAACGAGAGGAGTCCAGATGAAAACGAGCAAGAAAAGGCTAGAAAGACTGGACAATAGTCTACCGCAATCGCGGTCGGACTGCGGCTGGAACGCGGTGGACAAAGGAGAAAAACAAAATTGGCATAATCTACCATGGTTGGCTCGCAACCGCGGGTGACCTGGAGATAGCCAGAAAAGCTTAGGGACTTAAGTGCAAAATGTGGGAAATTTATCCTAACCCTATATAAACTCAACAAACTCGCCAAAGTTAAGGTTAAGCTTATTTTAGACTTATTTTGGAGGCAAGAACAAGTGGGAGAAAGATAAAGACACCATTAGAGTTTTCATTCTTCTTCTTTTATCATTATTTTGAGAATCATGAATTATTTTATTGCTTTATCTTGTTTTATTATGAGTAGCTAAACATTTAGTCTAAGGTTTTGATGGAACCTGTTGAAGGATGAAACTCTTGCTATGTTAATATAGATTTGCCAAGTTTAATCTTTATTTGTTCAACTACGTTCTTGTTGTAGTTAATTGAAAGGATTCTCAATTAGCTATGCCTATTTAGTATGTATTACTCGGGAGAGAGTGCATATTTTGGTAGTTGTTGAACATCATCACTCCCGATGTATGTGAGAAATCAATAACCAAGGGTTTAAAGGTGGGATTAGGGATAACGAAACCTTGGGTGCGATCTAAGTGAGCTGTAATAAAATCCAGCTAGCGTAACTCGGGAGAGTATGTCTAGTAAGTTGTCGTAATTACTCGGGAGAGATTTACAGTATGAAGAATGCTCATGATTGATAGATACCATTAGGCGAATTTATATGAAACATAGCAGGAGGGGATTCTGTCAATAGGGGAAATCATAACCTTAGATCATTCTCATTATTGTTTACAACACATTTTTAGTTAGTTCTTAGTTAATACAGTTTCATAAAGTAATAATTAGTGGAAAAACAACCTATTGTTATTCAAAATATCTTGGAAGTTGAGTACGTGGAATTGAGTGTGTCTGATAACTGTGATTGGTAGGTTAATTCCCTGTGGGATTCGACTCTGGGCTTAATACCCGGAATATATTGACAACGACCTTTTAGTCCTTTTTATAAGGCATAGTTGGGCGCGATCAAATTTTGGCGCCGTTGCCTGAGAATTAACGGTGTTATCAATTACAGTTGAAAGAAGTACAAAAATTTTTAGTGTAGTCAATTTTCTTCACTTTCAATCAACACATTGAAATTTTAATGTTTGCAAACTTGGTGGTTATAGGTGTATGCCTAAAAACTCATCGAGAACTGGTGAAATGTTGGAAGCCTTATCAGATCCCGAGAAAGTTTTCAAGGCCTTGAATCGGGCCAACCGGAAAAGCAAACAACAAAAGTCAACTGAACAACTTGAACCAAACATGGCAGATCTGGTGAATAACATAAATATTGGGGATGGCGTGGAAGACCCAATGCGCAGGTAGTGGAGCCTCTTGTGCCAGAGGCTGCTTTGTATGATTGGGCACAACCCACAACAGACAATTTGGCCACAACGATAGTAGTCTTGCAGATACAGGAAGATTCATTCGAAATCACAAATAATATGCTGCATATGTTGCAAAACAAGGGACTATTCTCTGGGTCATACATTGAAAATCCCTAACAGCACTTGAAGAATTTTCTGTCAATATTCCAAACACAAAGACAGCACAACGTGACTCCGGAAGCAATAAAGATGTTGTTGTTTCCATTCTCTGTGACATGAGAAGCCCAGACTTGGCTAAATTCACTCCCCCATCAATTCCATAAATACTTGGGAGGAGTTGGTCAAGAAACTTGTGAACAAATTTCATCCACCCAACAAGACTGCTCAACAAATTGATGAGATCTTGAGCTTCAGACAAAAACCAACAGCAACATTGCAAGAGACATGGGAAAGATTTAAAGGGTTTTTGGTTGTATGTCCACACCATGGTATTCCTGAGTAAACGTTGGGGCAGAGATTTTACATGGGTCTGGCAGATAGTGTAAAAGCTAATGTTGATGCTTCAACTGGTGGTGCATTCCTGAGTAAAACGTTAAGAGAGAGCAAGATCTTGCTCGACAAGATGTCCCAGAACTCAGGGTAGACAAACATAAATGTACTCATCACTCCTGTGGTCCACTCAGTGGCGTTAGATTCAGCTAACTCTCTTGATGAAAATATGGCCACATTAATGACACAAATGAGAAACAGCAGGTGCATATAGTTGATACAACCAATGGGGGATTTTGTACATCTTGCATCAGTCAGCCAGTTGGTAACCAGTGGAGCGCTGAGGGGGATCACCAACACTATCCTGAGGACATGAATTATGTGTCCAACTATGGGGGTCAGAGACCAGGTGGTCAGAATTGGGGGCAGCAAAATCAGCAATACAGGCCAGCCCAGCAGCAGCATAACCACGGTAACATGGGGGCCATGCGACCAGAGGGTAATATGGCACCTTACCAAAGGCCACAGGGCTATCACAACCAGAATTAGCAGTAGGGGTATCATCCACCTCAATAACAACATAATGGGAGACAGGAAGACGGGTTTGCTAGGCTCGAGACAATGATGCAGCATGTGATTGGGTCTAATGCAAAAATAAGTGAAAGAGTAGATTCACACGAGTCAGCTATAAAAATATTGAGGTCCAAATGGGTCAGATTTCGATGTCACTGAATCATCGTCCTCATGGGACGTTACCTGCAGACACTCAGGTAAATCCAAAAGATCATGGCCTGAATAAGTTGATGGCAGTGAGTCTACGTAATGGTAGAGACCTGGACTTGGAGCAAGAAAGGGATGGAGAAACCAGACTTGTTGAAACACTTGCGCCAGTGCCCATTGAGCTAGATGACTCAGCAGGATTGACTGAGGTGATAGTGAAACATGCACAAGAAGATGCCAGCAAACAAAATGAGGCTGAGAAAGAAGCTGAGAAAACACAGGAACCGGTATTGGAGGCAAATCCTGAAAAAGAGATAGCCCAAATCACAGAAAAGAAGCGACCTCCAGCACCATTCCCACAGAGACTAGCCAAATATCAAAAAGATGAGCAGTACAAGAAGTTCTTGGATATGTTGAAACAAATTCAGGTAAATATTTCATTGATTGATGCTTTAAAAGAAATGCATGGTTATGCAAAAATGATGAAGGACTTGATGTCCCGCAAGTTCGATTTCCAAGACTTGGCCATAGTGACTCTAACTCAGACATGCAGTGTTGTTTGAACAAGACCTGTTGCTGAGAAATTGTCATACCTAGGGAGTTTCACAATTCCCTGCACCATAGGTAACTTTGCTTTTGCCAAGGCACTTTGTGATTTAGGTGCAAACATAAATCTTATGCCCCTAGATATGTATAAAAGGCTTGGAATTGGACGAGCTAGACCCACGTCTATGTTGTTGCAGCTGGTTGACAGAACTGTAAAGGGGCCCTTAGGTATTCTTGATGACGTTTTGGTACAGGTAGGGAAATTTGTGTTCCCTGCAGACTTTGTAATTCTGGACAGTAGGGTGGATGAATAAATTCCCATAATTTTGGGAAGGACATTCTTGGCCACGGGGCGAGCTCTGATTGACTGTGAAACTGGAGAGCTCAAGTGAGGTCAAATGACAAAGAGATAACGTTCAACATGCAGAAATCTATGAGGCGACCAAGTGAATTCGCCAATTGTTCTTTAATTGATGTTGTGGATGTAATCCTGGAAGAGGACGATGAGACCTTAAACATTGAGGACCCTCTAGTTGCATGTCTGATAAATTTAGATGAGGTGAATGGTGAAGAATTGGAGGAATGGGTGCTTGCTCTTGAGGGCAAAGGTTTTTGGAAGAGATCACTCGAATTCGAGCCCCTACACTTAGAGAAAAGGGAAACTCCTACAGACAAGCCATCCATAGAAGAACCACCAAAGCTGGAGTTGAATCCACTGCGCACCCATCTCAGGTATGCATTCTTAGGACCTAAATCCACATTACCTGTTATTATCTCATCTAGTTTGTTAGAATTGCAGGTAAATAAGCTTTTGCAGGTACTGACAGAATGCAAGACTGCCATTGGGTGGACCATGGAAGATATTAAGAGGATCATCCCGGCATTTTGTATGCATGGAATTGTGCTGGAAGATGGGCACAAACCTTTCGGAGAACGCCAAAAAAGGTTGAACCCCAATATGAAGGAAGTGGTGAAGAAAAAAGTCATTTAGTGGTTAAATGCACAAATCATCTTCCCCATATCTGACAGCAACTGGGTTAGCCCAATGCAATGTGTTCCTAAAAAGGGTGGAATGACGCTGGTGAAAAATGATAAAAATGAACTGATCTCTACACGAACCGTCACAGGCTGGAGAATTTGCATGGATTATAGGAAGCTCAACTTAGTCACCCGGAAAGACCACTTCCCACTTCCCTTCATTGATCAGATACTTGACAGACTGGCAGGGAGGTCCCACTTCTATTTTCTGGATGGGTACTCAGGATACAATCAGATCTCCATCGCACTAGAGGAGAGAGAAGACCTCATTCACATGACCTTATGGGATCTTTGCTTTCCGGAGGATGCCCTTTGGCCTATGCAACGCACCCTCCACATTCCAAAGGTTCATGATGTCCATATTCACAGACATGGTAGAATAGATAATGGAGGTGTTCATGGATGATTTCTCAGTGGTGGGAAACTCATTCGATGAGTGCCTTAAAAATCTGACCGGAGTTTTGAAAAGGTGCATTGAGACTAACCTGGTACTTAATTGGGAAAAGTGCCATTTCATGGTACAAGAAGTTATAGTCTTGGGAAACCTAGTATCAAGCAAGGGAATCTACGTGGATCGTGCAAAATTTGATGTGATATCAAAGCTTCCACCTCCCACATCAGTCAAAGCAATCAGGAGCTTCCTCGGGCATGCCGATTTTTACCGGAGATTCATAAAGGACTTTTAAATAATTTCTAATCCTCTGTGTAAATTGCTAGAAAAGTATCACCCCTTTGTTTTTTATGATGATTGCAGGGTAGCATTCAAGGAATTGAAGAAGAAGCTAGTCACAACACCCAATATTGTTGCCCCTGACTGGGAGCAACCTTTTGAACTAATGTGTGACGCAAGTGACTATGCAGTGAGAGCAGTGTTAGGATAGCGGAAAGATAAAATAATGCACCCAATTTACTACGCAAGTAGAACATTGAGTGGAGCGCAACTGAACTACACTGTAATGGAAAAAGAGATGTTGGCTGTAGTGTTCGTATTTTACAAGTTCAGATCGTACCTGATTGGCTTAAAGGTAATTGTATATACTGATCATGCTGCTCTTAGGTAACTGATCGAAAAGAAGGATTCAAAATCGCGCCTGATTCGTTGAGTGTTGCTGCTGCAAGAGTTCGACTTGGAAATTCGTGGCCGTAAGGGCACGAAAAATTAGGTCGCTGATCACTTATCGCGACTAGAAGGAGCCAAAAAATCAGTCGAGGTGGAGGATATTCTGGAAACCTTTCCAGACGAGCAGCTACTCGCCACAAGCCTTGAGGAAGTTCCATGGTATGCAGACATTGCAAACTACCTGGCAAGCAGTATAGTTCCCTATGAAATTTCCTCTGTCCAAAAGAAAAAAATTTACCATGACTGTCGCATGTATTACTGGGATGAACCTTATCTGTTTCGGATTTGTGTTGAAAAATATGATCCAGAGGTGTGTCCCCGAGATAGATCAATCTTCTGTTTTGCAGGCATGTCATGCATCGGCATATGGCGGACATTTTGGAGGAGTAAGGACGGGCGTGAAAGTTATAGAAGTCGGGTTCTACTGGACAACTGTGTTTAAGGATGCACATCTATGGGTCAAGGGCTGTGACGAATGTCAGCGAACCGGTAACATTTCCCGTCGCCATGAGATGCCCATGAACTCAATTCAGGAGGTTGAATTGTTCGATGTTTGGGGAATAGACTTCATGGGTCCCTTCGTCAGTTCCTATGGCAATAAGTACATACTTGTTGTTGTAGATTATGTGTCCCAATGGGTGGAAGCTACAACACTCCCCACCAATGATGCAAGGGTGGTGATTGGATTTTTGAAGAAGAATATATTCACCCGTTTCGGGACCCCAAGAGCCATAATCAGTGACGGAGGCACCCACTTCTGCAATCAAGCCTTTGAGAAATTGCTGGCGAAATACGATGTATGCCACAAGGTGGAAACTCCATACCATCCTCAGACCAGTGGGCAGGTCGAAGTGCCAAATAGAGAGATAAAGAGTGTGTTGACCAAAACTGTGAATGCCGCAAGAACAGATTGGGCGAAAACATTAGATGACGCACTCTGGGCTTATAGAACTTCTTTCAAAACACCAATTGGCATCTTGCCATACAAGTTGGTGTTTGGAAAGGCCTGCCACTTGCTAGTGGAGTTAGAACACAGAGATTGGTGGGCGCTGAGACAATTGAATTTAGAAATAGAAGTTGCGGGAACGAATAGAGTCACGGAATTGCATGAACTGGATGAGTTCCGCTACCTTGCTTTTGAAAGCACAAGGTTATACAAAGAAAGAATGAAGAGGTTGCACGACAAGAATATTGTTGAACGGAATTTCAAACCCGGAGAATATTGCTGTATAATTCAAGATTAAGGCCATTTCCGGGTAAACTCAGTCACGATGGTCTGGACCATTTCGTGTGGTTGAAGTGCTCCTTTCGGGTGATATGGAGACTTCCTCAGAAAATGACTCTCGCACGTTTAGAGTCAATGGGCACAGGTTGAAACCATATGTGGGCATGGATGAAGTCAAGGACGTATCAGTGATTCATTTGACTGAGCCCCTGAGGTCGAGCGAGCCTTAAACACGCTCATCTGTGTTGTGCCTCGACGTTAAATAAAGTTCTTCTTAGGAGGCAACCCATATTTTCTTTTGTTATTCCCTTTTGCTTTGTTATTGTACTTAATGTGTATGATACTAACCCAATTATTAATGTATAGGGGAAGATTGATGCATATTTGGAGAAGTCGGGGGCAAGAACCAACTCCGGAAAGGTAAAAACGTGATAAAAAAAATAGATTCTGGAAGTGCGTCACCAGGACCGCGTTCGGACCGCGACTGGACCGCGGTGGAATGCACCATTTCTATTTTGGTTCACCATGACCGCGGTCGGGGCGCGGTGGTACCGCAGTGAGACACACTTGTTCTGCCGCATTCCACAGCGACTGTGGTCCGAGCGCGGATCGACCGCGGTGGATTAATACCTCTCTACTGTAATGACCCAACCGGTTATTTTGCGTATTCGGACCTCATTCCCCTAAATAAGACTTCCTGTAGCGGCTTTCAGTGATTCATGACTTGCGGGGATGGGTGGTTTGGGATTCGGAAATGTATAGAGTAAGATAGGAACACTTGGTTCCTTAAGATTGGCTTTTAAGGCCAAGTTTGACTTCGGTCAACATTCGAAATAAACGACCTCGGAATCGAGTTTCTCCGATTCCAGTAGCTTCGTATGAGGATTTCGGACTTGTGCGTATGTCCGAAATGGGTTTTGGATGACCCGGGAGCGTTTCGACACCAAATAGCAAAATAGAGTTTCCTTAAGTTCATAATTTGGTTTGGAACGTGTTTTTGAGTTATCGAGGTCCGAACGGAATTTCGAGATCGGGAATAGGTCCATTGTGTCATTTATGACTTGCTTGTAAAATTTGGTGTCATTACGTGTAGTATAGATCAGTTCGGCGCATTGAAACCAAATTCTAGAACTTGAAATTTCTTAAGTTTGACTTTAGGGGTTTTGAGGAGTGATTTTGGGTTTTAGCGTAGTTTTGGGCTTTCTGAAGGCTCGAGCAAGTCCGTGATATGATTTAGGACTTGTTGGTATAAGTGCACGGGAGTTCGGGTGGGCCTAGGTGCCTCTCGGACAACAAACGAGGCCAAAATCCAGCAGTCTCAGCTGCTGGTGCACCAGGTCTGGTGTGACCGCAGGTGCGGTTGCCCAGATCGCAGGTGCGAGACCGCTCCTGCAGTCGAGGCCTCGCAGGTGCGACTCCCTGGGGAAAATCCTACCATCGCAGGTGCGGACCTTTATCTGCAGGAGCGGGTACGCTGGTGCGGAAAACCAACCGCAGGTGCGATCCCCAGGCTTCTTGCCAAAATCCGCAGGTGCGACCAATGGCGCGCACGTGCGGTCCTCGAGCCGCAGGTGCGAAGTCACTGAAGTCAGTAAGCCCATTTAAGTCAGGACTTAACCATTTTTCACAACTTTCTTCTCCTCCATTGACAATTTTGAGAGCTTTCAAGAGGGTGTTCGGCCTAGCTACAAAAAGGTAAGTAATTTCCATTTAAATGTTAGATTATTACACTAAATCTTAGGTAGATTGACACCTAATTAGTGGAAATGAAAGGAGTTAGGGTGAAAACCTACGGTTGATGAATTTTAGGGAATTTCACCACTTTTCTATCATGAAATCATGTAAACACTATATATAATGACACTTAGGCTATAGGTGAGTATTTTCTTCAAACATTTCACGAATCCGAGCATGTAGTCCCGGTGGTGTATTTTGGGATAGCTTCAAGAAAGATAAATTGGCTAAGCTAGTAAGAGAATTTTAAACTTTTTAGTGTATATTGACGTATTTATATAATATTTGACTAGTTTAGGGTCCTCGGGTGTAAAGTTTGGAGGTTCGGGCGCGTTCTTCACCCGGGAAGTAGGTTCTACGCGAGGTGAGTCTCCTTTTTAACCTTGTAAGAGGGAATTGTCCCCATAGGTAATTATAAATGATTGAATTGTCCTTATTTGCGTGGGCTACGCACGCACGATGTGACGAGAGTCCGTGCGTAGCTACTACTATGTTATGACGTGTAGTCTTTAGGACTCACAAGCATGCTTATATGCCTTACTTGTATCCCTGCATGTATTTCTAGTCGATTATTATCCTTGAAACTAGCATGATAAAAATGGAAGGTTATATTAAATCTTGTTGTTGCCATGATTTTGTTTTCCAAGTGTGAACTCTATATTTTATGAAATTCCTGATAAACTCTGTGTATGTATATGAGCACCCGTGTCGCATGTATGATCCGTGAGCGGGGTAGCCTTATATTATGTCAACCGCGTCGCACGATCGATTCGTGAGCGGGGTAATAAATGCATCTATGGTTCGAGTCGTTCAACCCTTCGGCAGTGCACATTTAAATTGTCGCGTCACTTCAGCCGTACGCCTCGGCATGCTATATGCTATGTATTTGACTAAGAGTCTTATTAATATTGTCAAATGAACTGTTCTATGTGGTAGGGGGTTTTGGACTTGTAGTAATGTTGTTATTTGACACTTGCGCTAAGTAGTAGTTCATATACATGATATTCCGTGTCTACTTGATTTACATAATTTTTAATCCTGATTAAAATTGTTTAATTATATTATTGCTAAGGACCCTAGTGAGTAATACGTCTACCTCTCGTCACTACTTCTTCGAGTTTAGACGGGATACTCACTGGGTACATATTTGTTTATATGTACTCATGCTACGCTTCTGTACTTAATTGTACAGGTTCTGAGGCTGGTGCATCTGGTTATCATACCGGAGCGCGATCTTGAGAGTACTTACTGGGCCAGATTACACAGTGAGCTTCTCTTCCCGGCGTTCCTCAGCAGCACTGTGGAGTTTCTATTATTTTGGATATTTTGTCTATCCCTTCCAGACAATTGTATATTATTTTATCTACTTGTATATTCCACTAGTCGCCTATGGACTTGTGACACTAGGTCTTGGCACGCGTAGTTGGTTTTCTAATATTTTTTTTGCTACACTACATATATTGGCAAACGATCTTTTGAGTTCATTTAATCAAATTGCATCACTTGACTGTTTTCTTTAAACAATTTCTAAATTAAAAAATTAGTCAAGCACTTAAACAT
This sequence comes from Nicotiana knightiana, assembly GCA_005239525.1. Lineage (NCBI taxonomy): Eukaryota > Viridiplantae > Streptophyta > Magnoliopsida > Solanales > Solanaceae > Nicotiana > Nicotiana knightiana. The sequence continues at coordinate 21,384 of ML434240.1, read as the reverse complement.
TTAAAAAAGTAAAGAAACCTCGCTAGTAATTGATGTCGGCTTGCCCGACTCCTGCGTTGGGCGCCATCACGACCTGAGTTGGAATTTGGGTCGTGAAAACATGGTATCAAAGCTCTAGGTTCACGTAGGTCTCACAAGTCATAGGAAAACCTAGTAGAGTCTTGCGAATCGATACAGAGACGTGTGTATTTATCTTCGGGAGGCTATAGGGTGTTAAGAAACCTCTCTTTATTCTTATTCTATCGTGTATTTGCTAGTCTTACTAAATCTCATTCTTCTATTCTCTCACAGATGGTGAGGACTCAGGCAGCTGATATTCCAGACGCGGGAGATGTCGCTACCCCCGCCGTCTGAGGCCGTGGCAGAGGCCGGGGGAGGGCACCGGCCCGAGGTAGGGGACGAGGGCGTCCCAGAGTTGCTCCATTAGCACCTCTAGAGGATCCTATCATCGAGGAGCAGTACGAGGTACCTCCAGCAGGTCGTGTCCTAGTAGATTTCATGACTGCACCGGGCTTTCAGGAGATCATGGGCCGTATGATGCGGTTCATGGACACTGACCCAGGCTGGTTTATTTCCAGCATATCCTGCCACTTCTTAGGCGGGAGGGGGAGCTCAGACCCCTACCGTCCAGGCCGCAGGTCATGCAGCAGCAGTATATCAGACTCCGAATACTCTGCCCGTGGGTGGAGCACAGCCAGCAGTAGCAGCACCAGAGCTCAGACCGGCTGCGGACAGTGATCCGCAGAAGCTACTTGATAGATGGACTCGATTGCACCCTCCGGTCTTCAGAGGTGAGAAAGTCGAGGATGCCCAGGACTTTATTGATAGGTGCAGGGACAGACTGCACAACATGAGGATTTTGGAGTCCCATGGAGTCGACTTCACTACCTTCCAGCTAGAGGGCAGGGCCCGCAGATGGTGGCAGTCATTCATCCTTGGTAGGCCAGCAGGTTCCCCTACTATCACATGGGAGCAGTTCACTCAGTTGTTCCTGGAAAGGTATATTCCACCCTCCGAGAGGGAAGAGCTGCGGTACCAGTTTGAGTAGCTAGAGCAGGGGCAGATGTCAGTGACAGACTACGAGGCCAGGTTTTCAGAGTTGTCCCGCCATGCCCTTATGATTCTTCCTACTGATGCTGAGAGAGTGCGGAGGTTTGTAGCTGGGCTACACTCCGGTATTAGGGCCAACATGGCCCGAGAGGTGGAGATGGGTACTCCTTCTCATCTTTTGGTCGATATAGCTCGTCGGATTGAGGGTTACCGATCGAGGAGCAGAGAACAGGGTCAGCAGGACAAGAGAGCTAGATTTTCTGGAGATTTTAGAGGTTCCCCAGCCATGGGTAGAGGTCAGTTCAGTAGAGGCCAGCCCAGCAGGCCTCCATATTCATCCCCTATACCACCTTCTCGTGGTGCTCCATTGAGACCTTATTTCAGCGCCATGCCGGAGAGTTTTTGCTGCCCACCAGCTATTCAGGGTCCCTCCGCCGGGTATTCAGGTCATCGGGGGTCTCCTAGTCCTTATTTCAGTGTTATGCCAGAGAGTTCTTATCGTCCCCCAGCTATTCAGGGTTCATCTTCAGGGTAGCATGCCATGCCTCCAGCGAGGTGTTATGAGTGTAGGGATCCAGGCCATTTGAGGAGGACTTGTCCCAGGCTTAGGGGCAAGGCTATTCAGTAGAGTTATCATCCCGCACTCCCAGCACTGACGCCCCGTCCACCTAGAGGTGGAGGACAGGCTGGTAGAGGTCGTCCCAGAGGTGGAGGCTAGACAGGGGGAGCTCAGCTAGCTCCTATTCAGTTCAGCGGAGGTTAGTCTTCAGGTACTCTAGCCAGATTCTACGCCATTCCAGCCCGAGCAGATGTAGTGGCATTAGATACCGTGATCGCATGTATTATTTCAGTATGTGGTAGAGAGGAATCAGTGCTATTTGACCCAGGATCTACTTATTCATATGTGTCAGCCTTGTTTGCTTGTTTTCTGGATGCTCCTCGTGAGTCCTTGGGTTCTCCTGTATATGCATCCACTCCCGTTGGTGATTCTGTAGTGGTAGACCGGATTTATCGATCTTGCGTGATCACATTCTGTGGGTTCGAGACTAGAGCGGACCTCCTATTGCTCGATATGGTTGATTTTGAGATTATCATGGGCATGGATTGGCTATCCCCTCATCATGCCATCTTCGATTGCCATGCCAAGACAGTTACTTTGGACATGCCTGAGTTTCCTAGGCTGGAGTGGAGAGGTTCCTCGGTTAGCGCAGCCAGTAGGGTTATTTCCTTCCTGAAGGCTCTACATATGGTCGAGAAGGGTTGTTTGGCATATCTTGCCTACGTGCGAGACACCACCGTCGGGTCTCCGACGATTGATTCAGTGCCCATTGTTCAAGAGTTTGCTGATGTATTCCCTTCAGACCTTCCAAGCATGCCTCCGGATCGTGATATTGATTTCTACAATGATTTAGCCCCAGATACTCGGCCTATTTCCATTCCCCCGTACCGTATGGATCCTATGGAGTTGAAGGAGCAACTAGAGGAGTTGTTGGCTAAAGGGTTTACCAGACCGAGTGTATCACCATGGGGTGCTCCAGTTCTATTTGTGAATAAGAAGGATGGGTCCATACGAATGTGTATTGATTACCGCCAGCTGAACAAGGTCACCATCAAAAACAAGTATCCATTACCGTGCATTGATGATTTGTTCAACCAGCTGCAGGGTGCCAGGGTGTTTTCTAAGATAGACTTGAGATCGAGCTATCATCAGTTGAAGATTAGGCCTCAGATGTCCCGAAGACTGCTTTTCGCACGAGATATGGCCACTATGAGTTCCTGGTGATGTCCTTTGGCTTGACTTATGCTCCAGCAACATTTATGGATTTGATGAATAGGGTGTCCAGGCCGTATATTGATTCTATTGTCATCGTCTTCATTGATGACATCTTGATTTACTTACGTAGCCTGGGAGAGCATGAGCAGCATTTGAGAGTTGTGCTCCAGGCTCTACGAGAACATAAGCTTTATGCTAAGTTCTCCAAGTGTGAGTTTTGGTTGGATTCCGTGGCCTTCTTGAGACATTTAGTATCCGGAGAGGGTATCATGGTTGATCCTAAGAATATTGAGGCAGTTCAGGGTTGGCCACGTCCTACTACAGCTACAGAGATCAGGAGTTTCTTGGGTCTAGCAGGCTACTATCGGCGATTTGTGGAGGGCTTTTCATCCATTGCAGCTCCATTGACCAGATTGACTCAGAAGAATGCTTCATTTCGGTGGTCCGACGAGTGTGAGGCGAGCTTTCAGAAGCTCAAGACGGCATTGACCTCAACATCAGTTCTGGTATTGCCTTCCGGTTCTGGGATGTATATAGTGTATTGCGACGCTTCACGTGTTGGCTTGGGGTGTGTGTTGATGCAGGAAGGGAGAGTTATTGCTTATGCTTCGTGCCAGCTGAATATTCATGAGAAGAATTATCTGGTGCACGATTTGGAGTTGGTAGCGATTGTTCATGCTCTTAATATCTGGAGGCATTACTTGTATGGGGTGTCTTGTGAGGTTTATACTGACCACCGCAGTTTGCAGCACTTGTTCAAGCAGAGAGATCTTAATTTGAGGCAGCGCAGGTGGCTTGAGTTGCTGAAAAATTATGATACCACCATCCTTTATCATCCGGGTAAGGAAAATGTAGTAGCAGATGCTTTGAGCAGAAAGGCGGAGAGTATGGGTAGTTTGGCTTTCATTGCAGCGGAGGAGAGACCTCTAGCCTTGGACATTCAGTCCCTGGCTAATCGCTTTGTGAGGTTAGATCTTTCAGAGCCTCGTCGAGTTCTTGCACATATAGTTGCCCAGTCTTCGTTATTGGGCGAGATTAAGGCTCGGCAGTATGATGATCCACACTTGGTAGAGCTACGGGAGACAATGGTTCAGGGTGGTGCCAAGGAGGTTACTATTGGCGAGGATGGCGTTCTGAGACTTCAAGATCGGTTGTGTGTTCCTAATGTTGATAGCTTGAGGTAGAGGATTCTAGAGAAGGCACACAGTTCGCGGTATTCTGTTCATCCTGGTGCTACGAAAATGTATCGTGATCTGAAGCAGCATTTCTGGTGGAGGTGAATGAAGAAAGACATTGTGGAGTATGTGGCTAGGTGTCTTAACTGCCAGCAGATTAAGTATGAGCATCAGAGGCTAGGGGGCCTACTTCAGCAGATGCCCATTCCTGAGTGGAAGTGGGAACGCATCACTATGGACTTCGTGGTTGGGTTGCCTCGGACCTTGTGGAAGGTTGACGCGGTTTGGTTCATTGTGGATAGATTGGCCAAATTGGCGCATTTTATTCTGGTGTGCACTACTTATACTTCTGACAGGCTAGCCCAGATTTACATTCGGGAGATAGTCCAGTTCCATGGTGTTCCGGTGTCCATTATATCAGATCGAGGTCCTCAGTTCACCTCGCACTTTTGGAGAGCATTACACAGAGAGATGGGTACTCAGATAGACCTCAGCACAGCATTTCATCTGCAGACTGATAGTCAGTCGGAGCATACGGTTCAGATACTGGAGGACATGCTCAGAGCATGTGTGATTGACTTTGGGGGTCAGTGGGATCAATTTTTGACTTTGACCGAGTTTGCTTACAATAATAGCTATCAGTCTAGCATTGAGATGGATCCATTTGAGGCTTTATATGGTCGGCGATGTCGTTCTCCTATCGGGTGAGCCTGGCGAGGCCAAGTTATATGGAACAGACCTGGTGAGAGATGCCTTGGAGAAGGTGAAGTTGATTCAGGAGAGGCTCCGCATAGCATAGTCCAGACAGAAGAGCTACGCGTATCAGAGGGCACGTGATGTGTCATTTATGGAGGGAGATAAGGTTCTACTGAAGGTTTCGCTGATGAAGGGCATTATGAGATTCGGGAAGAAGGGCAAGTTGAGCCCGAGGTTTATAGATCCTTTCGAGGTATTGAGGCGTGTTGGAGAGGTTTTCTATGAGCTTGATCTACCTCCCCACTTATCGGGAGTCCACCCGGTCATTCATGTATCCATGCTCCGGAGATATCACTCCGACTTCTCTCACGTGTTTGATTTCAGCACTATTCAGTTGGATGAGAGCTTGTACGAGGAGGAGCCAGTTGCCATTATTGACAGACAGGACCGCCAGTTGAGGTCCAGGAGGGTTTCTGCGGTGAAGATTCAGTGGAGAGGCCAACCAGTTGAGGAGGCGACTTGGGAGTCCGAGGAGGGCATGTGGAGCAGATATCCACACTTATTCAGCACTTCAGGTATGATTCTAGACCTGTTCGAGGATGAACGTTTGCTTAAGAGGTGGAGAATGTAACGACCCAAATGGTCATTTTGCATATTCGGACCCCGTTCCCCTAAATAAGACTTTCCGTAGCAGCTTTCAGTGACTCAGGACTTGCGGGGACGGGTGGTTCGGGATTCGGAAGTGTATAGAGTAAGATAGGAACACTTGGTTCCTTAAGATTGGCTTTTAAGGCCAAGTTTGACTTCGATCAACATTCGGAGTAAACGACCTCTGAATTGAGTTTCTCCGAGTCCAATAGCTTCGTATGATGATTTCGGACTTGCGCGTATGTCTGGAATGAGTTTTGGATAACCCGGGAGCATTTTGACGCCAAATAGCAAAATAGAGTTTCCTTAAGTTCATAATTTGGTTTGGAATGTGTTTTTGATTTATCGAGGTCCGAAAAGAATTATGAGATTGGGAATAGGTCCGTTATGTCATTTATGACTTTCTTGCAAAATTTGGTGTCATTCCGAGTAGTATAGGTCAGTTCGGCGTATTGAAATCGAATACTCGAACTTAAAATTTCTTAAGTTTGATTTTAGGGGTTTTGAGGAGTGATTTTGGGTTTTAGCAAGGTTTTGGGCGTTCCGAAGGCTCGAGCAAGTCCGTTATGATTTAGGACTTGTTGGTATAAGTGCACGGGGGTTCGGGTGGGCCCAGGTGCCTCTCGGAAACCAAACGGGGCAAAAAACCAGCAGTCTCAGTTGCTGGTGCACCAGGTCTGGTGTGACCGCACGTGCGGTTGCCCAGATCGCAGGTGCGAGACCTCTCCTGCGGTCGAGGCCTCGCAGGTGCGACTCCCTTGGGAAAATCCTACCATCGCAGGTGCGGACCTTTCTCCGCAGGAGCGGGTACGCTGGTGCGGAAAACCAACCGCAGGTGCGATCCCCAGGCTTCTTGCCAAAATCCGTAGGTGTGACCAATGGCGCGCACGTGCGGTCCTCGAGCCGCAGGTGCGAAGTCACTGAAGGCAGTAAGCCCATTTAAGTCAGGACTTAACCATTTTTCACCACTTTCTTCTCCTCCATTGACGATTTTGAGAGCTTTCAAGAGGGTGTCGGCCTAGCTACAAAAAGGTAAGTAATTTCCATTTAAATGTTAGATTATTACACTAAATCTTAGGCAGATTAACACCTAATTAGTGGAATTCAAAGGGGTTAGGGTGAAAACCTAGGGTTGATGAAATTTAGGGAATTTCACCACTATTCTACCATGAAATCATGTAAAGACTATATATTAATGACCCTTAGGCTGTGGGTGAGTATTTTCTTCAAAACTTTTCGGAATCCGAGCATGTGGGCCCGGGGGTGTATTTTGGGATATCTTCAAGAAAGATGAATTGGCTAAGCTAGTAAGAGAATTTCATACTTTTGAGTGTATATTGACGTATTTATATAATATTTGACTAGTTTCCAGTCCTCAGGTGTAGAGTTTGGATGTTCGGGCGCGTTCTTGACCTGGGAATTAGGTTCTACGCGAGGTGAGTCTCCTTTCTAACCTTGTAAGAGGGAATTGTCCCCATAGGTAATTATAAATGATTGAATTTTCCTTATTTGCGGGGGCTACGCACGCACGAAGTGACAAGAGTCCGTGCGTAGCTGCTACTATGTTATGCTGGGTAGTCTTTAGGACTCAAGAGCATGCTTATATGCCTTACTTGTATCCCTGCATGTATTTATAGTCGATTATTATCCTTGAAACTAGCATGAGAAAAATGGAAGGTTATATTAAATCTTTTTGTTGCCATGATTTTGTTTTCCAAGTGTGAACTCTATATTTCCTGAAATTCCTGATAAACTCTGTGTATGTATACGAGCACCCGTGTCGCATATATGATCCGTGAGCGGGGTAGCCTTATATTATGCCAACCGCGTCGCACGATAGATTCGCTAGCGGGGTAATAGATGTATCTATGGTTCGAGTTGTTCGACCCTTCGGCAGTGCACATTTAAATTATCGCGTCGCTTCAGCCGTACGCCTCGGCATACTATATGCTATGTATTTGACTAAGAGTCTTATTAATATTGTCAAATGAATTGTTCTATATGGTAGGGGGTTTTGGACTTGTAGTAATGTTGTTATTTGACACTTGTGCTAAGTGGTAGCTCATATACATGATATTCCGTGTCTACTTGATTTACATAATTGTTAATCCTGATTAAACATGTTTAATTATATTATTGCTAAGGACCCTTGTGAGTAATACGTCTACCTCTCGTCACTACTTCTTCGAGTTTAGACGGGATACTCACTGGGTACATATTTGTTTATATGTACTCATGCTACGCTTCTGTACTTAATTGTACAGGTTCTGAGGCTGGTACATCTGGTTATCATACCAGAGCGCGATCTTGAGAGTACTTACTAGGCCAGACTACACGGTGAGCTGCTCTTCCCGGCGTTCCTCAGCAGCACTGTGGAGTTTCTATTATTTTGGATATCCCTTCCAGACAATTGTATATTATTTTGTCTACTTGTATATTCCAGTAGTCGCATGTGGACTTGTGACACTAGGTCTTGGCACGCGTAGTTGGTTTTCTAATTTTTTTTTGCTACACTACATATATTGGCGAACGATCTTTTGAGTTTATTTAATCAAATTGCATCACTTGATTGTTTTCTTTAAATGATTTCTAAATAAAAAAAAATTAGTCAAGCACTTAAACATTTAAACAAGTAAATAAACCTCACTAGTAATTGATGTTGGCTTGCCCGACTCCAGCGTTGGGCGCCATCACGACCTGAGTTGGAATTTGGGTCATGACATCTGCCGACGCCCAGGTAAGTAACATTTTTTTTTTATTTTTTTCTTTTTATCTTCCAATCTAATAAACCTAAACCTAACCTCTCCCCCCCCCCCACCCCCCACCCCCCCACTTCCAACACTCCCTTTCTCACTCTAGTCCCTCCCCACTACCTCCCCTTCTTCTTCCTCCCTCTCACAAAATCTCCCCCAACACAACCTTATCTCCACCATTCTCTTCCTCCCCCAAACTCCTTCTTCCCTTCTTATCCTCCAAGCACATCCGTGTTCATCATCCTCAAGTAAGTCTCTAACCTATTTATCTCTTCTCTCTTAGTTTTCGTTTTGTTTTTCTTCTTTGTGTACTTTAATGGTAGAATTGTAACATATTGTAGGTTAGAATTTTCTTCTCTTTATCTTGATATGGTGTGAAACACGGTACAAAGAGCATAATTTTTTTGTGGTGAAGTTGATTGTGGTGGGGTGGAGTATGTGTAGTGATGGTAGTTGATTTGGGGAGGGTTTGTACTTACATGAGCTAAGTTTATGAAATCATTATTCAATGCATACTAGGTGCTTGTGAAATTGCCCCATTGAGCTTACTTGTTAATGTGACCATAGTTGTGGTGAAGTCTGGGTAACCATCCTGGGATTACACATCTCAAACCCTCACTAATAACAACCCTTAATTTGTCAGGTACAATGCATCAATCAAGGAAAAGACGTGCCACAGGTGCATCCGCCAGTGGGTCAGGTAGTTCATCCCGAGCTCGAGCTCAGGCGAGTTCGAGCCAGTTTGACAACACCCCCTTTGTATCCAAAGCGGCTCAAGATAGATATAATGCAAATCAGCTAGGAAGTTGGTGCCTGAAGTGCACATTGAGAGGGCTGTGTTAAGAGTTGAATGCCCACAGATTTACGACGAGTTGAGGAGACGTCAGCTGGACGTCTTCTTTGATGAGCCGAAACAGGTTAATGTTATGATGGTCCGGTAATTCTATGCTAACTGCCAGGACCATGTCGATAGAGTAGTCACAGTACGAAACACCCCGGTGAATGTGTCTCTTAAGGCCATTCGCCGAGTGTACAGGTTGTCGGTCTTCACCGGAGATACAGACTACTACCAAGATTATCAGAGGCCATCGGTCACATGGAACCTAATTGTTCAAACAATCTGTGTCGCTGGTAGGGAGCCAATACGGATCAAGCCAAGAATGACCTTGAACTCCCAATCTCTCAATTGGGAAGCTAAGTGTTGGCTAACAATCATCAACAGCCATCTGCTGCCATCCAGCAATACTACAGATGTTAATGCGCCAAGAGCAGCGGCTATTTGATGTTTTGTCAACCACCATGATTTTGACGTGGCCCGTCTCATTCAAGATGAAACGTTCATCCGATCCACACAGGTAAGAAAAGGGTTCTACTTCCCTTCCCTAGTCACCAGGCTGTGTCGTGCTTCACGAGTTCCTGAAAACCCCATCTACGATGGGAAATTGCAATTAAAAGACCCATTCAAGGCTAGTAAAATCACAATTGGGAAAGACCAGCCTGTGGCGGCTGATGCGGATGATGATGATGCCGATGATGATGCCGATGATGATGACGAGGGAGCTATGCATACTGCTTCCTCATCGGTGCAGATTTTTGATGAGGCGAGCCCATCACAGGCCCGCCGGAGTACCCGGATGATAACCTTGGAGCAAGATATGGCTGGCGTACGCACCTCAGTCAATGACCTGGGTCCTCGAGTTGACACTTTGGCCACCCAAAGTGCTAGGTCTGAGAAAAATATCATGGGATGGTTCCGAGCGTTAGGTCGAGCATGTCACCCGATCCTGGCACCATCTCCGATCAGGACTAAGCATCAGGGAAGTCCCCTTACCTTACTTTGCTTTAATTTCTTTGACATGGGGACATGCCAAATTTTTTAAGTGTGGGGTGGGGGATGGTTGTTGTTGTTGTTGTACACTTGTATAGTTTGTGTAGTATTCTGGTTTGTTTGGTATTTTGATTTTCTGTTAATTAACTTTGGCTTGGCCCGAAGACGGAAACCTCTCGATGGGTCTCTTGAGGGTCTTAAGTCAAACAACAAAAAAAACAAAAAGATTTTCTTTTGTTAGGTAGTGTACCAGCTCCCCCTTGGTTTTTCTTTAAACTGCGGTTCTTTTCCAAGGGTTTCCATTTGAACCAGGTGTAGTTAGTTTTTTTTTTTAGATTAGGAAGTCTTGGGCGAGGGAAGAATAGAAATAGGATCCCTGAACTCTGTAGTACCTTGAATATTGATTGCCTTAGCATGACACTTAGGCTCACTAGTCGACTCCAGCAAGAAAGCCTTAAATTGCATATTCCTGATTTGGATGAAAATACTTTGAGCAGAGTGTGTGATGATCCGAACTGACTGAGTCATGTGCCATATGTGAGTGAGAATTTTGTATATTCTGTGCTAACATTCAATGCCTAGAACTTTCCCTGTGTGTGTACGAAGAAAAATGGTAGCTTTAATTGGTCTAGAAAATGATATAGGCATTTCTTTGTTGAACCTATTTATATACATTTCTACCCACCTGATTGTATATACCATAGTTAACCCCCCTTGAGCCTGTAATTTTGTTTTCTTTGGCAACCCATTACAAGCCTGACCTAATTTTTGAATTGACTATCATTTGAACCCTATCACCTCCTAGAAGCACTTGAGTTGTCACGAACATGGAAAAGTTAAAGTGTGGGGTGGTTGGTTGGGCTTTTGAGTGGAACTAAGAGAATCTAGATAAAGGTGCACGGTGTGATAATGAATACTAGAAGCCACCGGGACTGGAAAAAAAAAAGAAAAAAAATGAAGTGTCAAATGGTGGTGGCTTTTGAAAAAGTGTGCTTAAAGAAGTAAAGGGTATAACACACTGATGAAAAGGCGGAATAATGGTTTGACAAAAGTATGGGCTTAAATGTGAAGAAAAAAAATGTATTAAAGTGCTTAGGGAGGTGTAGCCACTCTTATATCCATATATATCCCACTTGTCCTGCAGCCTACATTACAACCAAATACAGTCCTACTTGATTCTAGAATAAAGGAGCTCGATTAGTTGAGTATTACACTAAGAGCAAGCCTATGGTGCATTTTATGTGGCATGAGAGTTTCTTTCTAAGGGTGAGCGAAATCTTACTTGTTTGAATTCCTCAGTGTGTGAATTGGCATAACTATGATATAAGTCTCTTTGTGGTGAGTAGGCACTTGACTCGTGAAAGGAAGGTAAGTTTGGACCTCTGACTTAGAGTAGGAAAGCCGGTTAAGGGCATTGCGTGACTAGAGAGAGAGTCCACTCTTGAGGTTTGGATGTTATGTTGAGGTAGTCTACCAGTTTGAATTGTTCTTGGCGCGAGGAGTGGGGAGGTTACCCTGTGATGATTAGGCCTGTAGAGTATGATTTTATTGCTAGAGGACTAGCAATTGTTTAAGTGTGGGGTGTTGATAGTAGCATATATTATGCGATGTAGATGCTATTTATGCTCTAAGTTAACCATACTTTATTTCTGTTTTAAGTGCTAAATGATAACAAAATGCTCTAATTAAGGTTTTTGTGCTTTACAGGAGTTACTTCGGAGTTGGAAGATAATATGGAGTGTTTTGGAGCCAAATATGTAGATACAAGGCCAAACGAGAAGAGTCCAAATGAAAACGAGCAAGAAAAGGCTAGAAAGACTGGACAATAGTCCACCGCGACCGCGGTCGGACCGTGGCTGGAACGCGGTGGACAAAGGAGAAAAACAGAATTGGCATAGTCCACCGCGGTCGCGCCGCGGTTGGCTCGCGGCCGCGGGCGACCTGGAGATAGCCAGAAAAGCTTAGGGACTTAAGTGCAACATATGGGAAACTTATCCTAACCCTATATAAACTCAACAAACTCGCCCAAGTCAAGGTTAAGCTTGTTTTAGACTTATTTTGGAGGTAAGAACAAGTGGGAGAAAGATCAAGACACCATTAGAGTTTTCATTCTTCTTCTTGTATCATTATTTTGAGAATCATGAATTATTTTATTGCTTTATCTTGTTTTATTATGAGTAGTTAAACATTTAGTCTAAGGTTTTGATGGAACATGTTGAAGGTTGAAACTCTTGCTATGTTAATATAGATTTTCCAAGTTTAATCTTTATTTGTTCAACTACGTTCTTGTTGTAGTTCATTGAAAGGATCCTCAATTAGCTATGCCTATTTAGTATGTATTACTCGGGAGAGAGTGCATATTTAGGTAGTTGTTGAACATCATCACTCCCGTCATATGTGAGGAATCAATAACCAAGGGTTTAAAGGTGGGATTAGGGATAACGAAACCTTGAGTGCTATCTAAATGAGTTGTAATAAAAACCAGCTAGCATAATTCGGGAGAGTATGTCTAGTAAATTATCGTAATTACTCGGGAGAGATTTACGGTAGGAAGAGTGCTCATGATAACGATTAGGCGAATTTATATGAAACATAGCAGGAGGGGATTCCGTCAATAGGGGATCATAACCTTAGATCCTTCTCATTATTGTTTACAACCAATTTTTAGTTAGCTCTTAGTTAATATAGTTTCATAAAGTAATAGTTAGTGAAAAAATAACCTATTGCTATTTAAAATATCTTGGAAGTTGAGTGTGTGGAATTGAGTGTGTCTGATAATTGTGACTGGTAGGTTAATTCCCTGTGGGATTCGACTCTGGGCTTAATATGCGGAATATATTGACAACGACCACTTAATCCTTTTTATAAGGCATAGTTGGGCGTGATCAATACTACTTACCAAGTTGCCTCATTTATACCAATTCCTCTTCTAATTTCATAATGCTTATGAATGTTTTTTATAATGTTTGGTGATGAAAAGTTAGTATACTCCCTAATTTTAGTGTATCCTTCCCAAACCCATGAAAGAAAATAGTGAATAAGAAGATTTGTTGAAAAAGAGAATTAACTAATATAACTCTTAAGTTACATGATAATTTTATTATCATTAATAATCTGGAACTTATCGTAAAAAAATTTAGAGTTTAAACGAGAGATAAAGAGACGTGGTCAACAATAGTCAATAACACTAATAATTCTACAAATACGATGATCCAAAGTAAAATATTAGATGGATATGTTACCCTTTAAAAATAACTTTTTATTAGATAAAATTATACGTACAGTTAAATATGTAAAATTTTAGACGATTTCATACTAAAATATGAATTAAGAAAATTATTTTTATATATAATTAAGTTTTTAGAACTAATAGCAAAATAAATTCATTTCACTTCTTTTAAAACTATTCATATACGAAAAATTATTTTTCAAGTTGATAAAACTCATATGGTACATAATTTACTTTTATAACAAAAATATTGGCGAAAAGAGAAATTAGAGATAGAGCAAACTTGAAGCGATACGGACAAAATATTAGAAGACAAAACATATTCTAAATGAGTCGTAATTTTTCTTCATTCATTATAAAGAATGGCAACTCCCTATATTTTTTATACATTACTTGTGAAATATTAACTCAACATTGGCGAGGCAAATGAGAAGACAATAATAATAAGGTATTTGAGAACTTATGTGATGACTGATTACTTTTTCTAATTTTTATTTTACAATTGAAACACATTATGTAGTATATATAAGAAAGATAGAGAGAGATTTTCTCAAAATCATATATTCATGAGTATAGGATACACGCGCAAAGTGTATACTCTAAGACCAGTTATATTAAAAGCACGAAAGCTCTTAGTGAAATGTCGTTCGCCGTTTTTATTCTTTTTAAAATAGAGTTCACATTAGACAATTTTTTCTAAGATTTATAAATAGATATTTAATGAATTCCCTACTATTTAGGAATAGTTATTTAATCACTCTTTTCAATATTTATAATATTGGCACGCATACTAGGAAACATTTTCGTTCTCTACATAATAGGAAGTTTTCGTTCAACTTCATATTTAGTAGTACTATTAAATTTTTCTTTCTAATTTAGGAGGATCTTTCTAATTTGTCTAATTCACACAAAATAGGAAGGTTTCCGTCTTTCTTTAGTTAATAAAATTTTAACTAATTCACATACTAGGAAACTTTTGATACTTTCAACCATATTTAAATTTAAGAGTATTAAAACTTCAACTAAGAAAGTTTTGATATAAATTTTTGACGCTGAATTTTTTTATAAATTATATTTGATGAGGACGAGCACTTTGAGAATTTATTAGTCTTTTTTTCTATTAAAAATTTTACACAATTTTATATACGCATGTAATTCTATAAAAGAAGTTACAATTTCACCTTTTCATCATCATATTTTTGCCTTTCGAGCAACAACTACAAAATTAAAAGTTTCGGGTTCTCTTTTTTTGAGCAATTCTTTTTATATTAGTAGTTGAATTTTGCATTCATGTATTTGTATTAGTTGTTTAATTTTGCATGCACGTATTTAACAAATACATCTTATTTTGATTTTCTTAATTGTAAAGCTTGGTGAATAGTATCTTTTTGCATTAGACTATATGCTTTAACCTTTTGTCAAGTTAGTTCTTTTACTATTTTTTTCCGTGCCCTTATTAGATCTTTTTCTTCATTTTTAGCAGCTTTTAATAGTACTTATATTGGACAAAACTGTATTAATTATTTTTAAAAAACTTTTAAGATTTTGTACTTACCTAAACTTTAGTTATAATTTTTTTTTTTATTTAAACTAAGTATGAAGTCTTAATATTTAATACTCTAAAATCAATTAAGATTTTACCTTATATAAATTCTTTCTTTATTTGAAGTATATATAAAATACCTTTAATTTATTTTTAATAGTGTTGATGTAACGACCCAACCGGTCGTTTCGAGAGTTTAGCCCGATTCCCCCATTCGACTTCATTGCTTGTGTGGTTCATCTCTTTTGTGTGGCGTTGGGTTGGTTGACTCGGGTTCAGAGTGATCATGGTGAGAAATGAGACACTTAGTCTCTTAAGTTAACCTTATAGTTAGAAAAGTCAATCGGGAGTTGACTTATAGGTAAACGACCTCGAAATACGAATTTTATGGCTCGGATAGGTTCGTTAGGTGATTTGAGACTTAGGAGTGTGTTCGGAATGTAGTTTTGATGTTCGGTGTAGAATTAGGCTTGAATTGGCGAAAGTTAGTTTTTGGCGATTTTCGGTCGGCAGTGAAAAATAGGCTATCGCGGTCGGAATAGAATTCCGAAAGTTGGAGCAGGTTCATAGCGTCATTCTAGATGTGTGTGCAAATTTTCAAATCATTCGGACGAGGTATGGTTAGTTTTGACATCGTTGGTGAATTTCAGAAGTTTGAACAATGTTTAGGCTTGAATCATGGGTTGATTTGGTGTTTCGATGTTATTTTGGATTTTCCGAGGGTTCGACTAAGTCCGAGTGATCATTTATGGCTTGTTTGTATTTTTGGTTGGGGTCCCGAGGGTCTCGGGATGAGTTCGGATGGGTAACAACATGATTTTTGGCATTTTGGAGTTGCTGGTGTTTCCGCACCTGCGGATGGGGGACCGCAGGAGCGAGCCCGCAGAAGAGGACAAGGCTCCGCAGATGCGGAAGTTGGCTGGGTCAGCAAAGGTCGCAGGTGCGAGACTTGGACCGCACCTGCGGAGTCGCACGTGCGGAGGATCTGTCGCAGGTGCGGAAAAGGTCCCTTAAGTGAATTTTCGCAGGTGCGCACCTAGGACCCACAGGTGTGAGAAAAGGACCGCATGTGTGGTCATCGCTGGGCAGAACCTATTAAAAGAACCCTTAGCGAATTTTGGCCATTCTTTCACCATTGTTATTCGGGTTTGAAGCTTTTGAAGGGTTTTTGAAGAGGAAAATCGATAGTTCTTCATTGAGGTAAGGATTTTGGACTTAAAACTCGTTTATATGTGATTAAAGGTCGGAGTAGTGGTGAAAATTTGGGGGAAAACAGTGCTAAAATAGGTAATTAGGGCTTGTGGTTTAGAGAACTTAAAATGAGAATTTGAGGGGTCATTAGGAATCCGATTTCATTGTTCTTGGTATGTATAGATTCGTGGGAGGATGAGAATTTTTATGGTGTAAATTTCATCGAGTTCCGAGACGTTGGCCTGGGGGTCGGTTTTGACCAATTTCGGGATTTTTGAGTATTTTTGTAAATTTCGATTAGGGTTCGTTCCTTGGCATATTATAATGATATACATCTGATTTTATGATAGATTTGGAGCACTCGGAGGCTGAATTTAGAGGCAAAGAGACAGAGGAATAGTATTTTAGCCGATTTTGAGGTAAGTAACGTTTCCAAACTTGGTTCTGAGGGTTCGAAACCCCGAGCTAAATGATTTATGACTATAATTGAGATGACGCACATGCCAAGTGACGGGCGTGCACCGAGTATTCGTGGCCTGGCTTATCCCATGATATTTTTCTAGTAGCTATTACTGATCGATATCTGCACTTCTATTAATGTAGTAATTGTGAACCTGTTAGAATCATGTTAAGTATAAATGCTAGGCCTCACGCCGAAAATGCTGAGTNATACTTATCATTGTTTCGGGCTGATGGAGGCATCTGTGATCCATGTGAGTGAGACTGGAGAGTAATGACTGAGTGAGGCCGAGATCCTATTATTGAGACACTTATGAGATCGGACTTCACACCACAGCGATACCTAAATCATACCTTCGTTGGCTTGATATAGCGCTTGGGCCACTAAGGCCCCTCCGGAGTCTTTACACCCCCAGTGAGCGCATTGATGTTGAGGGATGGATTTTTCCTGGGCATGAATCGTGTCCGAAGTGGATGTTATGTGAGGGATGGATCGTCCCTGGACATGGATCTTGTCCGAGTGTTGTATTCCGGAGATGGACTTTCTCCGTGGGGCTGGATTGGCCTTTTTCCTCAGTACGGAGTGACTACGGTCACCAATGATTATGTACATTCCGGGATTGACTTTTCCCTGGGCCTGAGAGCCATATACGGTACTGAGTGGACTGTTGTGTAAGGGTTGTGAGCACTATGTGCATATCCACACTGGTTTCATACATATATTTTTGTGATGGCATGTAGAGTATACTGGCATACTTGGCATATTTACCCATTCTGATAAACTGTTAGCATGTGTAGTTTCTGTATACTGTTTATTGTAAATTCTGAGGTTTTGCCTGTCACTACCTCTCAGCCCATAGTTTGGGTTCGTTACTTCTGAGTTGGTGTACTCACGTTACCCCCTGCACCTTGTGTGCAGATCCAGGTACACCGGGATCCGGTAATGGATATTGAGCAGCTGTCAGAGTTCGTTGGAGTTGTCGAGGTAGCAGCTGGCGATCGCGACCTCGTCTTCTTTTTCTTATTCCACTTATTGCTCTTATTTTGAGACTATGTTGTCTATTTCTTCATTTCTTTATTTATGATATAGCATCTCATGACTGAGTGACACCGGATCCGGGGTTGGAGATTTTAATTTTTGTTTCAAATATTGTTTTTAAACTTCAGACTCTTAGTATTATCAATAATTTCGTTTAAAATTGTATTTTTACTGGAAATTGAATTTAGCTTAGAAACAAAGGGGCGGCTTGCCTGGTTCCACAACAGGCGTTATCACGGCTCCAAAATCGGATCGTGACAGTTGAATTTAATAGAATAATGGAATACGAACTCTATACATACTCTGATTTTGTAATGGACATTGAATAGATCAACATTCGCTTGTGTTGAATAACTATGTGGCCAATGATTTTGCTACTATGAGTTCATGCATAATTCAAGACTATTACCGAAAAAATATCTAAGAGAAGATAGAACGTACTTTTTGGTTTGAATATTAAACCATTTACGGAATCAAAGTTCTTTAATAAGAGTTTTACTTTAAAACTTTAAATCTTCAAAACTTATGTGTTCTTGTTGAAACTTAAAAAGAAGAGTGACAACTTGTGAAATTAAGAAATTGAAATGTCATTTTGTTTTGTTTCTTGATTGGGATTTTTTCTTGTGGCAGTTTTTTCTTTATTAAGTGATGTGTATAAGGTCAATATTCATCATTTTCAGGGACATGCACTTTTATTTTACAACTCAAGCACAATATTTTAATATAATATTATTGCGTTTTTTTAAAAAGTCTTTACCACTATACACGCGCAACACACGTAACATATTACTTAGTTCTTTTTTAAAAAGGTGGAAGATAAACCGAACTTAATTCGTACGAGAGCAACATACATGATGTAATATGCAAAAGAATGACAGGTAGAGTTTGAGAAGTTGTTTTTTGTATACCTCAACTATTGTCAGTTACTATATGACTATATTATATTCTGCGTTCTGTGTTAGTATTATCGTCTATAAAAAATATTATTCAGTGTTATCGGCAAGACCCAATTTCGAATAACGTATAGGAGAAAAACAACCAAAAAAACAGTAGTCCCAAGAACAACTACAATCCGAACCCAAAAATGGGCTATAAATGGCTTCATGACAACGTTATTCCACAGCCAGAACCAGAAAAGGAAAAAAGCAGAATCCTATTACAGCACCCACTGCTACTTGGTTTAATGTGTGTTGTTGTTGTGAAACCCGTAGCCACGACTGTAAAGTGACGAACAAGAAAACTTGTGTTATTTTCCATACCAGTCTTAGATTGAATAGTCATATATAAGCTGAAAATCACTAAAGGTGTAACTCGATCCACACTTACAAAGTAGGAGCCCATTGCAAAGATAAGCGCACTAATGACTGCAATTATTTCATTCAATCCGAAATATTGAATCACTGTGTCAAACAACAAAACGAGCACTAAAAATGGATTATCTCATAAGCTCAAAACCCTAATTCCACACCAAAAAAAGCAATCTTAGTACATCGATTCCTTCTCACGATAAGATCAATTTAAAAAGCTTAAATAACTGTAGAACAATCACATACAAATATCATATTAAGGGAAGAAAAGAGTGAAACTTTAGCAGGCTACCTGTCCTTTCCAAGACAGGTATTTCTCATGGACAACAAAAAAATCTTAGCATCTTACTGATATTACATGATTAACAAAGAGATTTGCTTCCGATATACTCTTCACATTTAAAATACAAAACAAAATTGAAAGACAACTGTGGCAACTACTTCTTTAGCTTGTGTATTGTTAAGCCATTCGAATGTACATCGATCCACAAGAGGTAACAGTAATTAATCATACTCCTTTAGCTGTCATCTTCAGCTTTTAGGTATTCTTTAATTTGTTCAACAACATATTCAATTTGAAACTAAAAATTAAGCGATTAATATTGCTCAAGAGAACCAGTCATGGTGGAACAATTCTCGGTTCATTTTTCTAAATGCTAAATCGACTGAGAGAGGTATTTGTTAGGATCAAAATAATCAGGTCTCATACGGAAGGTAGTAAAACAAATTTTGAACGACGATAAATCAGACAACAAAAGAGATACAAACATTTAACGTGGTTTGGTCAATTGACTTGCGTCCACAGTCGGATCGGGATGAACAATCCACTATATAAAGAAAAGTACAAATTATTGAGAGAACAACCTCACAAAGAGGCTCACAGTTGTCCCAAAAATTCTCCCAGTAAACAAGAATCTCAAACGTCTTATGGCTACATTATGGATGTTCCTAAATTAGAAGAAAATGATCCACATTTTATAGAAGTCTAAAACATTTTCCTCCTAGAATAAGGACTAGCCAAAAATATGGAAGAATTATATTTTTTTTCTTTTCGTAAAAGATAAAATCAATTATGGTAAATATGTTATTTATCCTTCAGGAGATAGAAAAATCAAAGATGATAAGAAAATCAGGACAAACACCTAACAGTATTTCACCGCATTTGCAAACTTGACTATGTAGAAATCTTATCCAGCGGTTCTGGTAAAAAAGATGGAATAGTAGCAGCTCAAAGAAGACAGAGTGTACTCTAGGAGAAGAAAGTGAGAAAACATAGGAAACATATGCATAACTAAATAACATTAAAACAAACATCATCCTTAATGTTAGTTTTACAATTTTTATTTGCGATGCATAAAAGCCTCTGAAGAGCACAATGAAGAGAGGATATGGCTATTTTTATTTTCTTAAATTAAATTAGTATCGTTCAACTCATACGTATATAGACAATTAGTATTTATGGATCATGTAGAATCATCTAAAACCAAGTAAAGTTGTGGATATTGATCAATAACAATGAGAGACTTACGTGAGAGTATACAGAATGTGAGTGTGTAGAAGATGTACTGGGCATGTGAAGAAGGCATTCCAGGGTCTGATCTTAATGTTGAAACAGGGCGTTCGTGGTTAAGAATCCTCTTCAGTACAATTGAGAGACAAATATTGATAATTGCACCTGAAGTAGTCCATAGTGCTTCTATGTCATGCTTCCAAAAGAAGACAATACCGAAAACTGCAGCAATCAGCCACTTACTCTGTACCTTAGAACTATTAATCATTAGAAATCTTAACAACACCAAGAATTCAAAGCAACAAGTTAAGAGCTGGACATAGCTAGGCAGCCACTTTGCTAAGAAATTTGATCAAATAATGAGCAAAGAGTTCAGCTATTAAGCCCAGATCCAGGCTGACCTTGAAATAGAAGAACAAAATAAAGATAAACTAATAAACAGAAATCTAATAACAAAACTAGCGATATGTAATATGTGCTATATAGATGAATATACTTGTGCATTTAAAGAATATTATTATAAAGGGACATACAGTGCAGAAGAAAGTAGAGAAATAAGAAGATTATATTTTACAAAATTACCCGAACCATTTAGTTCAAAAATAATAAAAGACTGGAATGAAGCAGGATTAGCAGATACTTTGGGAACTAAAATAAAATTCCTACAACAATGGTTTATACAAATATGTGAAAAACATAAGGAAAAAATAAAAATGGAAAAAACACTAATAAAAAATTTAGCATGTTGTAAAAATAAAACAGCCCCACANTAAATTAAAAGAAAGAAAAGATAAAGTGGTCCGTCCTTTTCTATACAGGTGGACGTTCCATATTAAAAGAAAGAAAAGTAAAGGCGGCTAACTGTTGCCTTTACGACTAAAAACTAAAATACAAACTACTTTTCTTTTACATTATTGTAAGCGGACAAATTTTTTTATATCCTTGTCAGCTTTATGTCTCTTTTGTAGATGCTTTTCCTTTATGTCATTGTCCATATGTTTTTCGTTGTCTGCCATTTTGTATGTCTTCATCTTTATCTCTTTGGTTGATATCTTGGTACGTTACTCCATTTCATACTCTACAACCAGAAGAAAACTTAAGAATACATAGAATATATACTAGAAAGCCTAAAAGAAATACTCAGATTAATCCCGCTACAGAAAGAATATTACGAAAAATCAT
>ML434238.1:28993-53690 GCA_005239525.1 Nicotiana knightiana | reverse complement strand
TGCATTTGACTTAGGGGACTCAACACAGGGGTTGGGTCCGTCTAGGACAGGTGTACCCGAAAAATAAAAGACCATCTTGATGTGTTTTATGTGCTACATGTTGCATTCTTCATGGGTAAAAGGGTCATTTAGCGGACCAATGATGGTTGAGGGTAAATGAGAAAGAAAAGAGGGTCCAAATGTGAAAATGAAGCAAGTGGGCCCGATTATATTTTTCTTTCGCAAATTTATATATTTATTTTATTTCGAGAAAAAGACATCAAAAAAAATTTTGCACTTTCCCGTCATTTTCTCAAAAAAAAAGAGAAAAATAAATTCCAAGAAGATTTTACATGTTTCATCATTTTTCAAAAAAAAAATGAAAGAAGAAAAAAATATGTTTTATTTCAAATCAGTTTTTTTTTTAAAATTCTCTCCCGTATCCAATCTTCCCGAACTACGCATACCTGATTCTCGTCTTTCGGGATGGGATACGCAGGAAGCCTATATAGCGTCCGGTTTTCTTAGTGAGTCTTAAGTTCTTGGCTTCGAGGGTCGTAGCCAAATTTTGCATGTCTAGCCACTTTTGGCCACATCAGCCTTTTTCACAAAATAGGGCTATTTTTGCAAAAAAATGATTTGTTGAACCATGTTTGGAGAGCCATGAATCCATAATTAGATGTCTCCTCATTTTAAGGTTTGTCCTTATGGAATTTACATGTCTAGCCACTTTTAAGTCGCAACGGTCGTTCTTGCAAAATGGGGTCATTTTCGCAAAAGTGGCTCAGTGACCCATGTCTTAGAGCCCTAGGTCCACAACAAGGTGTCCTCTTTGTGTAAGGTTCATTATGTTAAATTTGCATGCTTAGCCATATTTTTGGCCACATAAGCCATCCTACAAATTGGGTCATTTCTGCAAAGTAATTTTTCCATGTCTTAGAGGTGACCTCTGTTGAGTTTTCACTTCTAACCACCTTTTGGCCTACACGTAGGCCATTTTGCAAAAATAGCCTCGATCATGTCTTGCATGTGTCCAATAGGAAGTGTTATTGTCTCACGTAGTGTTCTAAGTTTTTAACTCTATTTGGTCTTAGTTTTCTCATACAGGTGTGGATCTACTTATCGGAGTTTGAGCATGCAATACGCTCAGGACCATCCAGGCAGGACCACTACATTTAGCAGCTGCTTAAGGAGATTATTATTATTTATTTTTTTTTAATGTTTTTGAGTCTGTTTTTTATGTTGTCTTTTACTTTCTAGTCATGTCCAATAGTATTGAGTCTTTTAAATGGTGTCAGAGTCTGTCTTAGTGAAGTTAAGTTTGTTGAGTTTTTTTTACCATACTTCCTGCTTTGTATTTAAAAAAAATTATAAATGGAAAATCCAAAAAGATTTTGTTTTTTAGTTTATTTGTTCATTATTTTTTCAGAACTACGCTTGGTTTGATTCATGTAGAACATGATACGTAGGCAACCTACATAAGGTTCGATCAAATAATTTTCTAAATTGTTTATTAAAAAAGATGAATGAATGAACTTGTCGGATGTGAAAAATGAGAGGAAATTGTAGGATGCAAGAAAAGAGCGATAATCATAAAGAAAAGTGAGGAAAGAAATGAGAAAATCAAGGAGCGCAAGAGAGGAAATGAAGAAGAAAAGGGAAAGGAAAACAGAATTGGGATGATGCCATATGACCTTCATACCCCCGAAGTCATTTTAGAACCGATAATTGTGACTAGATGCATAGCATATAATATGATACTATTTTTTGTTAAATGCCCTAACGCTAATGTGATGACTTCATTTTGTTCCTCTTTTTTATCTTCATTATAGCAGAAGGTTGGTTGGTTTGTGGTGGTTAAACTGCTAACTCTTTCCTATAACATAAAGTCGAAAGGAAATGGTAGACAACAACAGAGTTGAGTTGGTTGATACTGATAGCCCAAAGCAATCAGTTGAACGGAACACTGGGTTGGTTGAAGAGTTAAGGATGCTAAGACAACACATGGCGGGCATGTATCAGGCTTGGATGGTTGGAAAGGCACCACCCCCGCCACCACCTAGATTTCTAGATGTTACCCTTACCCAAGCTCCAGACATAGTGTCAGATCATCCACTATACTCTCCAGATTTTCCCGCTTATCACGGCTTTTCCAATCTCCCTAGTAGATCCATCGATCTTCCTCCAACTACTTTTCCCGAAAATAGCCCTCATGCCATATACACTACCTCCACAATCACAACTTCTCACAACCTCTCCTTAGGTCCAGCAGTGAACACCAGTTCAACACTCTTGATGTCCAATACTACCCCCCAGAGCTAGCCCACCAGTTCCCGGACTCATATAATCATACCTTTTAGAATGAGCCTCATGTTGAGAATGAAAAGTTCACAAGAAAAGAAGAGCGAGATGAGATATCCAGAAAGCTGAAAGGTATAGAACAATCCTTAAAGAACATGCAAGGGAGGGGAAATCAGATTAACGTGTCTTACAATGACTTGTGTATGTTCCCTGATGTTTATCTGCCCGCGGGGTTTAAAATGCCAAAGTTTAACTTGTATAACAGACGTGGAGATCCAGTAGCCCATCTGAGGGGTTATTTCAGTGAAATGAGAAGTTTTGGCGGGAAAGATGAGTTGCTGATGGCGTATTTCAGTGAGAGCTTGAGTGGGGCAGCCTTGGAATGGCATACGCATCAAGATGTCAGTAAGTGGTGTGCATGGGATGGGATGGCTCAAGATTTTGTTCGACACTTTCAGTACAATATAGACATCATCCCAGACCTCTCCTCCCTTTCTAAGATGGAAAAGAAGCCCAGTGAGAGCTTTAGAGAATATGGACTCAGATGGAGGGAACAAGCTGCTCAAGTCAGTCCTCTGGTTGATGAAGAAGAAATGGTTAAGCTTTTCTTACAAGCTCATGGACCCACCTACTTCAGTCATTTGATCCCTGCTTTGGGTATACCTTAATGATGTGGTAAAAATGGGGGAGATAGTAGAAGAAGGAATCAAGCCAGGCAAAATCATGAGCTATTCTGCATTGAAAGATACTACAGAAGACATTCAGAACATCTCAGTGAATTTGGAGGGAAGAACGAGAAATAGAAAAGATGTTGTTGAGCCCTACCAATGACAGGATCCAGTGGGCGTTCCTGCTCAACGATTTCATCCCCAATACCGGCCCCATGAATATCCACGTACTCCAGATAATCCTCCCCAATTCTACTTCTCCCCACAATATCCCCAAAGTTTTACGTCACCTTCCCACTACTCTATCCATGATGCACTGCCATATGCTCCACATCCACAGGACCTGTAATGGCCTATACCACCTCCACAAATGTCTTACCCGCCTCCTCAAGCATGTCAACCATCCGCCCGCAAGAGATTCCAACCGAGGTTGGAGTACAAACTGAAAAGGCAGTAGCAAAGAGAAAAGCCTTTCACTCCTATTGGAGAATCATATGCCAGTTTGTTCCAAAGGTTGAGGAAATTGGACATGTTGAGGCCGATTCAGATAAAAATGTTGAATCCCCTGCCAAAGAATTTTGATTCATCTCAAAGGTGCGCATATTGCTCTAATGCCCCGGGGCAAGGTATAGAAAAGTATTGGCATCTGAAAAGATCAGTCCAGAAGCTTATTGATGCAGGTGATATTATCGTGCAAAATTCAGATGCAGCGGATACTAGCCAAATCCCATCGCATGTTCATAATGAGACTCATATGGTGGGAATGATTTGTGTTGAAAAGGAATATGAGGACTCTTCTGAATCCCTTGGAGGGCTACTTGCCGCAAAATATTCAGCGCTATCCGTCTCGGTTCCAGAAGTTGATCTTAAGAACGAGTCGGCAAAAAGGACCCAAAAGCAATCTGTTGAGGTCAATATGATGAAGGCTTGTGAAGGTCCTAATAATGCCGATGTGCGACTCAGTGGCTGAGTTGTCGAGCTTGGTAATTGGAAAGATGCTCCTTTCTTGGCTAGCCTGAGGAGTTTTGGTGGTTTATTTTATTGTCATTTCTGTTGTCCGGGTTATTTCAGGGTTGTAATCCGGATATTGTCTTATGACTCAAACCCTTCTATCCTTTTATTTTCCCTAGTTCGTTTAGTCGTAGTAATCTTTTAGTGTTATCTAGGTTTGTTCCAGGGTTGTAACCCAAGTTTTTCTTGCTTGTTTTTGTCGTTCACACTTTTTCACTATCAGTTTAATATAATCTCATGTTTTCTATCATTTCTTGTCCATTTTGTTTAGTTCTCTTTTTCTTGTTATAAGTCTTTTCATGATGACTCTAGTGACATGACATGCACGTGTAATTCTCAGCTTGGTCTTAAAAGTTAGTCTAATCATGAAGCAATGAAACAAGTTTTGAAGATGAATATTTGAGGGAAATAAGTAAAGATTTGGACATTTTGAGATCATTTAAAGCCCGAATTATGTGAAACTGGGGCAGATAATTTGGGGAGTTAAGAGGATGATAAGAATTTATGACAAGAGAGTGCGTTCTAGACAATTTGAAGCAAGAAACTTTGAGTTCAAGTGCATCTCAAGTTACAAGATAAAGACAAGAGTGCTTGCTCCAAATCGACGGAGCACATCCATTGTGAAGAAGAAATCACACAAGAGTTCTATACTTGACAAGGCACTAAAGAAAGGTGGACGGCATATCAGTGATATTAATGCCAAAGCTGCAAAAGAAATGTTGTGCATGATCTTCCTTATTCATCCTCAAGTTGTACGTATTGTACTTGCCATTTTCAGGGATTGGGAGTCCCTCTTTCAGCTACCTAAACACTTTGTACCATTCGATACCCCTTTTGAGCCTATGCTAACTTTCTTGACTTCCCCTCTTTTGGAATCGAGTTAGAGTCATAAAAAAAAATCATGCCCCATATGGTTTGTTTTAGAAACTTCATTCCAGAAGAAAGTTTCAAAAAAAAAAAAAGGAAAATAAACAACAACAAAAAATTAAAAAAAAATTAAAAAAAAAAAGAAGAAAAGAAAAAGAAAATAGCAGCAAACAAAGAGTAGTCATTTGAACTACGTTCGACCTGATTCTTGCCACCACAATATACGTAGGCAGCCTTATGGTTTGGTTGCACCAAATAAAATAATTCATAATCCCACGAAGTCTGAGTGGGGAAATTCTTCTTTGAAATTTCATCTAAAAAAATCAATCAAATACTCTTGTTTTAGAAACTGGGGCAAAGTCTAAAATGGATTCCAAAAGTTGTAAATAAATTAACACTGTTGTCTTAGTTATTTTGAGCCTTTATAATATCCTTTCTTTCTAACCCTGTCCAAAAGCCACATTACAGTCCAAAAAAGACCTCCTAGATAATCTTTGAGAATGCCGAGTTAGACATACCAGGAACATAAGATACTTTTACCATGGTTAATGCCTTGCCATTTGCAGAATCAGAGGAAATAATAAGAAAAGAACAAAAATAAGAGAGTCTTATTGGTGAAAATCCTCACGGGCACCATAAGGCGGCGGTGAGTTGAGAGAAAGAGCAAAATGAGAGAGGCTTGATGGTGAAAACCCTTTGGGCACTACAAGTCGAATAAGGATCGTGGATAAGATAGGATAATCGGCGTGTCGAAGACCAGTTTCACGGCTTAGAGATATAACAAGAGTTGAACATTAGACTTTCTTGACAAATTAGGCCATTAATCCAAAAATGCATGTCATGGTCGTTAGAGTTGGTATCCACAGCTGATAAGTTTCTACTTTGTAGTTTTCTTGTTAGATATCATCTCTTTCCATTGTCCCTTACTCTGTTCCTCTTGCTTTGTTCGAGTCCTCTTTTTGAGTCAGTTTGCTCAGAACAAGTGAAAAATGACTTCAAAATTTACCTCCAGCTTTCCAATTGCACAGAGCGGAATCTGGCTAGCACATCAAAGTGGCATAAGTCAGGAAAGAGCAGTATGCGCACTGAGTTGATAACAATTGACGTGCTTTGGGGTTCATGTGAAATGCAAAGGTTCAGAAATGTCAATTCATGAGCAAAATGCAACAGATAAATGGTATAGGGCTCGAATAGATTAGAGGCGTTTACTGTGGTAAGGTTTGACAAAAAGGTGGTTAGCCAATAACAAGCAAGGACTGGCGAGGCGAAACCAAGGTTAATCATGGAAATTACAAGATCAATCTCCCTAAAAGTCAAGGCCACAAACCAACCACCACATTTTAAACTCACAAATTTTCTTTGTTTGAAACAGGAACGAAGACTGTGTCCAAATCAAAGCTTGGAAGCTTGAACCTTTCAGGTGTCATGCCCAATTTTGGCAGCACAAAGGCTGTTTGAGAATGTTTTCAGGCATCCCCTAGTTGATAAAATCATCACCTCTCAAGAATTTGCTCTATTTGAGAAGAACCATACCTCCTAGACATCGTACTAGTGGGGAAAAATCTTTAGTTTTCCTTAATCTCAGGGGTCCCGCCTGGAAAATAGGGTAAGTTTTTAATTTATTTTTTTTCTTAAGAGGTTAGTTCTAGTTTTCCTTAAGTTCAGGAATCCCGCCTGGACAATAGGGTCAGTTTTAGTTTCCTCCAGTTGTTAGTCTTTAGTTTTCTTAAGTTCAGGGGTCCCGCCTAGAGAATAGGGTCAATTGTTAGTTTCATTAAGTTTTGATCTCTAGCTTTTCTTGAGTTCAGGGGTCTCGCCTGGAGAATAGGGTCAATTTTTAGTTAGATTCAGTTTAAAGTTTAATCAGAACGAGGCATGACAGTGGCAAAAGAGGACACCTTCAGCAATAATGCCACAAGCTAACCACCACATTTTCAAACTAGCAAGAAAATTTGTTCGATCTGCAGGGATCCTCCATAAGGGAAGTATGGTTCAAGGTCAAGGAATTTTTTTCTTTCTACAAGGATCTTTCAGAAAGAGAGCATGGCTCAAGTTTTCATTTTCAGTTTTCAGGACCCTCCTAGATAATGGGATTTAATTTTCAAGTTCTCAGGACCCTCATGGATAATGGGATTTGATTTAAGTTTTCAGGACCCTCCTGGAAAATGGGATTCAACTAACACTCAAAAATATTCCTGGTACAAATGAGGACAGAAAATTTTATGTGTTTTGTCTGTTTTGTTGTGATTGCAGGCACCCTCCTGGAGAACAGAGTCAACTTTCAGTTTACAAGTTCAAGTCAGAGAGGCATCAGGAGACCGCCTGAAGAACAAGTTCAGTGTTCAATTTTCAATTTCAAGTTCAAGAGGTGTCAGGAGCCCGCCTGAAGAACAGGGTCAGTGTTCAACTTTCAATTTCAACTTGGAAAGGCATCAGGAGAACCCCGCCTGAAGAACAGGGTCAACTTTCAGTTTAAAATTTTAAGTCAGAGACGCATCAGAAGCCCGCCTGAAGAACAGTGTCAATTTTCAACTTTCGAGTTCAAGAAGCATCAGGAGAATCCCGCCTGAAGAACAGGGTCAACTTTCAATTTACAAGTTCAAGTCAGAGAGGCATCAGGAGCCCGCCTGAAGAACAGGGTCAACTTTCAATTTACAAGTTCAAGTCAGAGAGGCATCAGGAGCCCGCCTGAAGAACAGGGTTGTATTTAGTTTTCAATTTCGAGTTCAAGATGCATCAGGAGAATCCCGCCTGAAGAACAGGGTCAGCTTTCAGTTTACAATTTCAAGTCAGAGAGGCACCAGGAGCCCCGCCTAAAGAACAGGGTCAACTTTCAAATTTCAAGTTCAAGAAGCATCAGGAGAATCCCGCCTGAAGAACAGGGTCAACTTTCAGTTTACAAGTTCAAGTCAGAGAGGCATCAGGAGCCCGCCTAAAGAACAGGGTCGTGTTCAGTTTTCAATTTCGAGTTCAAGATGCATCAGGAGAATCCCTCCTGAAGAACAGGGTCAGCTTTCAGTTTACAATTTCAAGTCAGAGAGGCACCAGGAGCCCCGCCTAAAGAACAGGGTCAACTTTCAAATTCCAAGTTCAAGAAGCATCAGGAGAATCCCGCCTGAAGAACTGGGTCAACTTTCAGTTTACAAGTTCAGGACAGAGAGGCATCAGGAGCCCGCCTGAAGAACAGGGTCAGCATTCGATTTTCAAGTTCAAGTTAGAGAAGCATCAGGAGAATCCCGCCTGAAGAACAGGGTCAAGTTTCAGTTTCAAGTTTAAGTCAGAAGCAGCAGGAACCCGCCTGAAGAATAGGGTCAACCTCCAGTCTTTAAGTCAAATCAGAAGTAGCACGAGCCGCCTGAAGGATAAGGTTTGCAAGCTCAAGTCTATGTCAAGTTCAAGTTTATTTCAAGTGCAAGCAACAGGGTGCCCGCCTGAAGAATAGGTTCGACTTCCAATTTTCTTCAAATTGAAGTCAGCAGGATGCCCACCTGAATATTCAAGGAAGATGCAAGACAAGAAGTAGATAGGATCTTGTATTTTTCTTTTATATTTGCTGTAAATTTTCCTTTTACTTTGATGTAATGGCAGGAACCGCGGATTGGAACCTCGACGGCACTTCCCTCGACTCTCCACCTCGGTATACTCCATCACTGTTACTACTTCTGAACTACATGTGACCTGATTCCTTTATAGCCAAGGATAAGTAGGCAGCTCAGATACCAGGGCTCAGTCACATTTTCCTTTCTTCTTATTTTTGGTCTCTCTAAATAAGGGTCGGGTCAAAAAACATGTTCCGTCGTTCTTTGTCTGAAAACTCTTCGTGTTTCCAGTCAAAGAAGGGCAGCTGTAGACATGTAATTTTTGACTCTCCCGAGACTTTACACATTTTATCGTTTAAACATTTGTTTAGGTCCAATATCTTTATTTTTAGCTAGTTTTGACTCTTTTACTTTATTTTATCACAAAATGAAAATTACAAAAATATTTTTCTTTTATTTAGCTAATTGACATTTTTATCTAGTTACTTTTAGTTTATCTACCTTTCATAAAATTAAAAAGAAATACAAAAAATAGTTTCACTTTTAGTATTTAGTTTTAGTTTTAGTAGTTTATTTTAATTAAGAGTGATTTTTATATTTTATAGATACATTACATTATTATTTAGTCTTCTTACCCCAAAGTTAAAACCCAACAAGACATGGACCCAACCCCAAATTCTTAAAATTCAAGCCCAATCCCTTAGCCCATAATCCCAAGCTCAGCTACCCTAAAACCTAAGAAAACAATAAATAAACCTTTCTCATCATCATACTTTAGAAGAAAAAAAACTAATCCCCCCTACACAAAAACTGTCGTCACCCCTAAAAAAACACCCTCTCCAAGATCTAGCCGCCTCCAGCCGTCCACCCTCTTCCAGCAGCAACACCAGCTGTCATTCCCTCACCTCCATTAATCTCCACAGCCACCACCCCAACCCCTTCACCTACAAAAAACAGCTACCACCCATAGACACGCACAGAGAGGGACGTGAGAGATAGGTCAGGAAAAACATAAAATAGAGGCTAAAAACGAGTGAGTAAGAAAGGTTGAAATCACCACTGCTGGCCACCGTTATTCGTCGGTCAATCGAAAACTCTAAGATATGAGAGCCGAGGTCGCCATATGAGAGTCGAGTTTCGTCGCCGGTTCGGAATTCCAGTTAATACCTCGTTTGAGCGTTGATATTCCCTTGGTGTTAGTTTTCTTTGTAGGTAGCAAAAAGGTTCGAATCCAACAACAAAAGGTTTATTTTCATTTACATATGCTTTTTGGTTAGTCTTTTTTTCTGAAATGTTTTACATATTTTCTTTGTAGTCTCGTTTTCTTGTTTGGATTGGCTTATTTTATTTGCTTTGATTTAATTATCTAGAAGATGAATATTAATTGTTGATTGCCTTTTGTTAGTTTTTACTGTTGAATTTTTAAAGATTGAAAATAAGAGCATTTGCTTAAATTATAATATGTGTTGTCAATAATTTGTAAACAAAGTTTTTCTTTAGACCACATTTCTAATTATATAATAAGTTATTCCGTTATTACAAAGTTATTACGCATTTATTTTTTTTAGTCCGTAAGGATCCCTTCTTCTTCTTTATATTATGATTTTTGTTGTTTATATGTATACATTTAAGAAAAGGGGAAAAGGACAGAGTTTTGGTTGGTAATCGTTTAGTCTCTTATTGTTTGAGATTGTTTGCGTCAGTCGTTTTAAGTGCGTCTTCAGAAATTATCGTGATTATGGATACTGTTCCAGTGTCAGGGTCACGACACCTAAATTCTATTCGGGTGTGCATTTCATGTGACCCGATAATAATAAAATAAGCATGTCAGAAAGCACGGGTGCATTTCATGTGGCGCAGTTCGCGATGTGCGCTAAAACGACAGGAGTACGACATCGTGGCCTATTCCGAAAATAATTCCATAAATACTAAAAGCGGTTTAAAATGTTAAAATGCACAATAGGTTCTAAATACGTAATTAATTAGATAATTAAGCCAATCAGTAGCAGTTAAGCGACCGTGCTAAAACTACGGAACCCGGGAATGCCTAACACCTTCTCTCGGGTTAACAAAATTCCTTACCCGGATTTCTGTGTTTCGCAGACTGTAAATTAGAGTCAAAATTTCCTCGATTTGAGATTTAAAATAACCTATGACTTGGGACATCATGAAATTATCCCAAGCGGCGACTCTGAAATAAATAAATAATTCTATTTTGATTATTGTCACTTTAATTGGAAAAACTCTCTTATCCCATATCCCCTTTCGTAAAAAAGGAGGTGTGACAAGCACGAAGGCCATTAATGAAATGTAGTTCGCTTTTTTTACCCTTTAAAAATAAAGTTCACACCGGATATATTAGTCATTTAATATTTGTATAATATTTAGAAATAGACTTAATTATTTTCCTACTATTTGACAATAGTTATTTAATTACTTTCCTAATATATATGGCATTAAAGTTAACTAAAATTTGGTTATTAAATAGTTTCCTATTTAAAAATTCTAGAAAATGCTAATATTTAGGACTAAACCACATAAACATATTTAGAAATTTATTTGATATCAACTAGGAGAAGAACAGCTAAATCCCAATTCAATTCAGTTCCAAGTTACAATTTTGATACTTCTTCCTATCAAATTCGAAAGACAAATTTCGTGTGATAATTGGATTCTTAATAACGCAACAAATATAAAGCAAACAGAGGTTAACAATATAAGTACGTCACCCAAAAAAGAACTATGTATAAGAGTATATTATAATAATTTAAAATATAATTTAAATAATTTGAAGCCAAGTATGAACTTTTTCATTTTTAATTTTCTAGAATATTTGCCGATAGAGATTTTATATGGGACAAACTTATTATTTTTCTAATATTTAAAAGTTCTAAATCAACTAAATATTCGTTATTAAATATTTACTTTTTTGAACGATGTAGTAAGTTCAAATATATAGGACTTAAAAATCCATTAAGATTTGACGTTATACAAATTATTTTCATATTTTAATTATGTAACATAACTATAATCTGTCACGATCCATTTTTTACCCTCCGAAAGGTATCGTGACGGCATCTAGTCTCTATGACTAGGTAAACCTAACATTTGCGAAAAAATGACAGAATCAATAAAATAAAGACAGAAAAGAACTCAAGTAGATATAACATAGCTACTCAGCATATACACTTTCACTTTCCAAAACCCGAAATGTCACCATAGTCACAAGCTCTGTACTAAATGTAGCTCTATACAATGAAACAGTGGAAAATACACAAGTCTTCTATGCCTATACTAGAGTAGAAGGGGACTCGTGGGATTCTGCGGACGCGGCAGTATTACCTCGCGGTCTCCTGGCTGCTGATAGGACGACTCCTAGCCACGATACTGGGTGTTGGTACCTGGATCTGCACATGGGGAAAACATGCGCAGGAAAGGGCGTGAGTACTCCACATTCGGTACACCGTAAGTGCCAAGCCTAACCCCAGTCAAGTAGTGACGAGGTCAGGTTGAGGCCCTACTGAGTTTGTAAAAAACAAGTCAATATATAATTTAAAACAGTGAAATACAGATAAGCAATGATAAACAGGATTAACGAAGACGGAGATTTAATAATAGAAAGAGAGCCCTCGACTCAGCACAGCATATATCTTAACAATAAATGTGCAATGCAGTACATGGGGAAAGCTCTCGGATCTCAGTCCGTAGTTCCAATTTAAATATGCTATGCAGTACAGGGGGAAAGCTCCCGGATATCTGTCTGTATTCCCAATTTAAATATGCATTTCAATAGAGGGGGAAAGCTCTTGGATCTCGGTCCATAGTCCCAATTTAAATATGAAATGCAGTACAGGGGAAAAGCTCTCGGATCTTGGTCCGTAGTCCCAATTTAAATAAGAAATGCAGTACAGGGGGAAAGCTCCCGGATCTCGGTCCGTAGTCCCAATTTAAATATGCAAAGTATAAGTATATCAGTTATGGCTTAATTAAACAATCCAGGAAAAACAACAGGCAAGAATATAGTAAAGCTACCTAAGAATGATGTGACTAGTAGCAAATAAGAGGAAATCAAGTCAGAACAGATAGACATGCTTACTCCTACGCTATCTACTCTATTAAGATGGAAACAGTAATATGTGAATGAACCATCCTTTTTCTTCACAAATAATACCGGAGCGCCCCAAGGTGATACACTGGGCCTGATGAATCCCTTCTCTAGCAACTCCTGTAACTGATCCTTCAACTCCTTCAACTCAAGAAGAGTCATGCGATAAGGAGGAATGGAAATGGGCTGAGTTCCCAGCAACAACTCAATGCTGAAATCAATGTCTCTATCGGGTGGCATACCCGGAAGATCGGCTGGAAATACATCAGAATAGTCCGTGACAACTGGAACTAACTCAACAGTAGGGGTCTCAGTACTAACATCTCTCACATAAGCCAAATATGCATCACACCCCTTACCAACCATCTGCTGAGCCTTAAGAAAAGAAATGACTCGGCGGGGAGTATACTCCAAGGAACCTCTCCACTCTAACCTCGAAAATCCTGGCATAGCCAGCGTCACGGTCATGGCATGACAATCAATAATAGCATAATAGGGAGACTGCCAGTCCATACCCAATATAATATTGAAATCTACCATACTGAGTAGTAGCAAATCAGCTTTGGTCTCAAAACCACTGATAGCAATCAAACATGACCGATATATGCGGTCCATGACAAGAGAATCTCCCACCGGAGTAGAAACATAAATAAGGGAACTCAAAGAATCCCGGGCTAACCCCAGATGTGTAGCAAAATAGGAAGACACATATGAATATATAGAGCCTGGGTCAAATAATACCGATGCATCCCTATGACAAACGGGAACAATACCTGTAATGACTGAATCTGAAGCAATGGCCTGGGACCGGGACGGAAGAGCATAGTACCTGGCATGGCCTCCCCCTCTAGGGCGACCTTGACCTCTCCGACCTCCACCTCGAGCTGCCTGAGGTGGTGGGGTAGCAGCTGGGGCTAGAGGAATAGCTGGAGGACCTGGCGGAAGACGTGGAGCTTGATAAATCTGAGGTGGTGCGCCCCTCCTCGCTCTAGGGAAATCTTTGATCATATGCTGAGGGTCACCACACTCAAAGCAACCCCTCGGAGGACGTGGCGGTCGCTGCTGACTCTGAACTAGCCTGCTGGACTGGTCAGTGATAGCACCTCGAGCAGGAGGCACCTGAGATACTGGTGGTGCATAATAAGGCTCCTGAGGTCTAGGAGGAGCTGGAATACCGCTGGCTGCTGGGAGAGTTGAATGAACAGGGCGACTCAATAAACCCCTACCATAGCGTGCTGCTGGTGCACGGGCTCCTGAAAAATGGCCAGTCTCTCGAGACCTTTTGGCCTCTCTCTCCTCCTTGTCCCGGGCTAACATAGTCTCAATCCTCCGGGCAATACTCACCGCCTGCTGGTAAGTAATATCGGTCTCCATCTCTCTGGCCATGCTGGTCCGAATACTGGGGTGGAGTCCCTCAATAAAGCGTCGAACCCTCTCTCTGACAGTGACAACCAAAGTCGGTGCACGGCGAGCCAAATCGCTGAAACGGACTGCATACTCTGAAACAGTCATGGCACCCTAGCGTAACTGCTCAAACTCCGCACGCCAAGCATCCTTGAAGCTCTGAGGGACAAACTCAAGTAAGAACATCTCGGAAAACTGAGCCCAAGTAAGTGAAGCTACCTCGTCCGGGCTACTAAGCTCAAAAGCACGCCACCATTGATAAGTTGCTCCCCTCAGCTGGAAAGCAGTGAAAGAAACCCCACTCGTCTCCACAATACCCATAGTGCGGAGAATGCGATGACACCCCTCAAGAAAACCCAGGGTGTTATCAAAAGCTAGTCCGCTGAACTCAGGTGGGTGGTACTTCTTGTACATCTCAAGTCGGAGATGCTCTGCCTCAGGAACAGCTATCCTAGTCTCATGCTACTGGAGTTGCTGGGGTCATAAGAATATAGTCTTGAACCTGCCCAATATGAACCCTCTGCTCAGGAGTACGGGCCACGGGAGTCTGTATCCGTCCTCCGGCCTGGGATGTAGCTGGAGCTATCGGGAGTAGACCCGCCTGAGACAGAGCACTGAAGGCACTCAATAACTGGGCCAATGTCTCCTGGAGGTTTGGAGTATCAATATGGACCTCATGTGCCCCTCCAGCTGTAGCTGCTGGGGGCTCATCTGCCTATGCTCTAACCGGTGTTCGGGCTGCACCGCGTGCTCGTCCTCTGCCCCGGCCCCTGCCTATGGTGGCTCTGACTGGGGGCTCGGGTGCCTGGTCATCAGTACGTCCGGTACGGGTATGACCCATCTGCAAGCAAGAATAGAATAGAGTTTAAGAATTTGATGACAGCAACTAGCACGATAAGGAATTCCAAAGAATTGGATTGTTCTTAACAGTTACATAGCCTCCCGAAGATAGATACAGACGTCTCCACACCGATCCGCGAGACTCTAATAAATCGGCTTGTGACTTGTGACTCCTATGAACCTAGACGCTCTAATACCAACTTGTCACGACCCATTTTTTACCCTCTGAAAGGTATCATGACGGCACCTAGTCTCTATGACTAGGTAAGCCTAACATTATCTGAAAAATGATAGATAAGTAATGATAAACAGGATTAACAAAGACGGAAAGATTTAATAATAGAAAGAGAGACCTCGGCTCAGCATAGCATATATCTCAATGGTAAATGTGCAATGCAGTACAGGGGAAATCTCCCGGATCTCAGTCCGTAGTCCCAATTTAAATATGCTATGCAGTACAGGGGGAAAGCTCCTGAATCTCTGTTTGTAGTCCCAATTTAAATATGCATTTCAGTACAGGGGGAAAGCTCCCGGATCTCGGTCCGTAGTCCCAATTTAAATATGCTATGCAGTACAGGGGGAAAGCTCCTGAATCTCTGTTTGTAGTCCCAATTTAAATATGCATTTCAGTACAGGGGGAAAGCTCCCGGATCTCGGTCTGTAGTCCCAATTTAAATATAAAATACAGTATAGGGGGAAATCTCCCGGATCTCGGTCCGTAGTCCCAATTTAAATATGAAATGCAGTACAAGGGGAAAGCTCCCGGATCTCGGTCCGTAGTCCCAATTTAAATATGCAAAGTATATGTATATCAGTTATGGCTTAATTAAACAATCTAGGAAAAACAACAGGGAAGAATAGAGTAAAGCTACCTAAGCATGATGTGACTAGTATAAAATAAGAGGAAATCAAGTCAGAACAGATAGGCATGCTTACTCCTACGCTATCTACTCTATTAAGATGGAAACAATAATATGTGAATGAAAATGAGCAATTTAGTAGGACTAAAAATGGGATTTTAACAACAATGACCCGTGTACGCACTCGTCACCTCGCGTACACGGCGTCCACATAACAAAATCAGTATAAAAATGCCTGAGGGAAAGTCGCCAACACAGAATTAGGCTAGCCA
The DNA here is from genome assembly GCA_005239525.1 of Nicotiana knightiana. Taxonomy (NCBI): domain Eukaryota; kingdom Viridiplantae; phylum Streptophyta; class Magnoliopsida; order Solanales; family Solanaceae; genus Nicotiana; species Nicotiana knightiana. Next base: position 37,844 of record ML434238.1, on the reverse strand, counting down.
CTTACCTTGATTGCGCTAATCAACTCAATACCACGCTCTTGCCACGAGTATCTGACTCCGGGTGGCCCAAATCTATTCAAATCGATTGCATGGTGTAAATATCACTTCAATGGAACAAAATAGCTAATTATTTATAAGCTAATACGTGAAATTAGGAAATTCGCCCAAAAAGTCCCCCAGGCCCACGTCTCGGAATCGGGTAAAATTTATATTTTTCGAACACCCATTCTCTCATGAACCCACTTGAACAAGAATCAAGAAAATCCGATATCTAAATCTCCCTAAATCCTCAGATTTCTACTTGGAAAAATTTCATCCCATTTTCATGGTTTTTCATCCAATTTCATTGATTAGCTTGAGGAAAATGATAGAGATTATCGATATATAAAGGGATAAGGTTAGAAAACGTTACATATGATTCTCCTCTTCAAATCCCACTGAAAATCGCTAAGTTCCGAGCTCACAATCGATTTTGGAATTATGAAATTCAAACCCTCAGATTTTTGGTATAAACTGCCCAGATATTTCGCACCTGCGACACTGGGATCACACCTGCGATGTCGCACCTGCGGAAACCCAATCCCAGGTGCGAAAGTTCATTTAGTGGCCTTAGGTCGCACCTGCGTGCCCGCACCTGCGGAAATACCATCGCAGGTGCGAAAATTAATTTAATGGCCTGAGGTCGCACCTGCGTGTCTGGACCTGCGGAAATACCATCGCGGGTGCGAGACACCAGAACCAGAATGGTTCAACTGTTTCTCAACTTTTCAAACTCATCCGTTGGGAATGCAAAACAACCCCGAGGCCCACGGGACCTCAACCAAATCTACCAACTGACCCTAGTACCTTGTTCAAACTTGGTCGATCCTTAAAAACACATCTTATAACATCAAAATCATCAATTATGCATAGATTCAAGCCAAAGAACTTAGGAAATTTCTAGAATTCACATCTGATGCCGAAACATGTCTAAACTCATCCGAATGACCTCAAATTTTGCACACGGGTCATAAATGGCATTACGGACCTACTGTCGCTTTCGGAATTCCATTCCGAGTCCGATATCAAAATCTCACCTATCGGCCGAAATCGCCGAAATTCTAACTTTCGCCAATTCAAGCCTAAATCCACAACCGACCTCAAAAACACATTCCGAATACGCTCCTAAACCGGAAATCACCGAATGGAGCTAACGGAGTCGACGAAATTCCATTCCGGATCCGTCTTCACACAGATCTAGCTACGGCCAGATTTCTAAAGCTAAATTCCACATTTATAGACTATGTGTCCAAAATCACCCAGTATTTCATCACTTCACGCTCCGACAAGTTTCAATAATATAAATAGACATGGGAGAAGCGATTAATAGGGGATTGGGGCGCAAATTCTTATAACGACCGACTGAATCGTTACATAATCCTTTTCATATTATTTGATGTAATATTTAATACTTTAAAATCAACTTTTATATAAGAGAAGATGTATTCATTATGAAATGTAGAGACAATTATTAAATTGTAATAAGGAGTTAAGAAAGAAACATTTCTATAATCCTAGGTAAATAAAAATAGGTGGCATTCATGCCATTTTAGTAAATTTCAGTAATATTTGAATAACATAGTGAAGAATTTGGGAACTTTTTGAGGTAAAGTTTTTCTTTGTTGAGTTAGTTAAATAATATTATCATGTTCTGGGGGCATTTGCATCTATACCCATTTTGTGTCACGTTTTAACTTGTGCCCGCTTTGCAAAAAAATTACAAGTGTACCCGTTTTTTCGCATAACTTCAGCATACGGGGCTGAAGTAGCAAATGCAATCACGCAAAACTTCAGCATTCTAGTAGACGGGCCTGAAGTAGCAAGTGTGCTGAACCAAGTGTGCTGAAGTTTTTGTTTGTAATTGATGAACTTAAGCATAGTAGCTGAAGTTTTGTTCTCTATTTGCTGAAGTTTTTGTTTAACTTGTGCACGTCTTAACGCAAAGCTTTTGTTTGTAATTGCTGAAGTTTTTATTTTTGTAGCTGGCGAACTTCAGCTCTAGAGCTGAAGTTTTTGTTTTGTAACTGGCGAACCTCAGTTCTAGAGCTGAAGTTTTTGTTTTTGTAACTGGCGAACTTCAGCTCTAGAGCTGAAATTGTTGTTTTGTAACTGGCGAATTTAAGCTCTGATAAACATATTTGACAATCATCCCATGAATTGAAGTTCCATAGCAGCACCAACAGCAACAGAAGAAGAAGAAGAAGAAGAAGAAGAAGAAGAAGAAGAAGAAGAAGAAGAAAACGAAGGAGGAGAAAGGGGTTGAAATTATTTAAAAAGTGGGTACAAGTTAAAAGTTTTTTTAAATGATTGGTATAGGTTAAATGGGGGCGACCAAATAGGACGCCCCGTGCAATTTTTACCATGTCCTGGGACTTGATTTTTTTCTATTAATTTTTTTTATTACTCAAAACATTCTTTAATAATCATTATGTGATTTTAAAAAAGTTTCTATATATTAAATAAAAATACACGCACAACGCGCGTATTCTAAGACTATTTTATATATATATATATATATATATATATATATATATATATATCTTAAAAAGACCTTTTTTGTTTTGCTGAAAAATGGGTCTCTTAAATTTGAGGCTTAAAGAGAAGCTTTACTTGTTTCATCATGAGGCCGACACTGATACTATATAATATTCTAAGTATATAATACTCTATTTTATAATGACGATATTTGAATATGCACGAAATTAAATTTTTCTTTTTAAACTTATAGATTAAAATATTTGTCTATTATTATTGGGCCCGGCGTACACCGATACACGAGCAAGAGTTCACAGACAAAATCCGATCGCTGGAGGAGTGGTTAGTCCATTACTGCTGTCTCTCCTTTTGCATTGTCAGTAAGAGAGCATGCTATGAATCGCTGGTCAAAAGTACAAAAACTACAACATAGCATTAGGTGGTGAGGTCAATCATATTAATCACGTGTTAACGGACACCACTTTAAATTTACTCGTATATCCAGCTTAACGGTGATAAATGGTCGGGTCAGATCAGATATGGGACGTGTTAAAAATGAGTAATACAAAAATGAATAAATCACTCAATCCGACTCATATTTAATACAAATAAAAATTAGGTTAATCGATTATTCAAGGCTTCTTAAATATGATTACTTTTGGGAGAATTCCTAGTTCTCAAACTTGAGAAACCCCCAATTTGAGTCTTTACAAATATAAAAGTTAAACCCAATAATTATCTATTTTTTAAATAGATAATATGATTTTTATCTATATTTGATCCGTTTTTAAATAATTTATTTTTTAATGGAAAATATGGATGGATAACTTTTTTTTTTTGCCATTTTGCCACTACTAGTCCTACTACTAAGAATAGTTCTTTTATTTGAAAATTAGAATAATGATGTGGACAAGTGACAAGTTCAAAAAAAAAAAAAAAGAGAAGAATAATGTGGACAAGAATAATTGATGGACCAGGCAATATTCTATTTTATATTTGGATTTGATTAGTGTTGTTGGTGTTGCAAGCAATAGCGACATTACCGTTGATTCTTACTTTCGTATTTATTTGAAAAGAAAAAGGAGAAAGCAAAAAACAAGTAATTGTGTTCATTAGGGTTAAATATATCTCCTACTATTCGAAATTGAGAGCAATTTTTATCTGTATTTTAACTAAGACTTCTATTTCGATTTGATTCTTGAAATGCACAATTCTTAAATATTCATAACGATTGTGCTTAGTAATTCCCGCTTCGCATTTGTTGCTTATGCTCCACACTATTTGCGAGGTCTTCAATAACAGAAGTTTACACACGATGAGGCGTTGGAAATTAAAAAAGAAAAAAAACTAGAACCAATGAAACAAATTCTCTCGGAGTGGAATTCAATATAGAACTTGACTCAAACTTTTTTATGATTGTGATATGAAATTATACTGGTTTTAGTTAATACCATCAACCAAATACAAGATAGTCGTCCCAAATTTTATAGCGGGATAACAACTTAACTCATCTTATGAAATGGCCCCTAAAGTTCCCCTTTTTATGGGGAAATTTTTTCTTTCACCACTTAAAAGGGTCAAGGAAAAGTTGTCCTTTTATGAGTAGGAATTCTCTTGGGTTGCTTGCTAAAAGAATTGCCATGTATGTTTATGCATCTGTCACTTTCCACGACTTGTTTGCTAGGAGTTCGGAACCCAATTATGATTAAATTGGATAAAGAGAATGAAAATAAGTAAAAAAAAAAGTACCAAAATATGTATAACGCTATGTTATGTGATACTATACATTAACGGTGATTGTGCCGTTAATATATAGCGCCACATAGTATGGCGTTATATACTTTTTTTTTTGACAGACGGGTATAACGCCACTATACCCGGGTTAAAACTTATAATTCTAATTTAAAAATAAAAGAAAAAAAGTAATTTTGTTTTACGTATAACACAAAATAACAACTATTAAAAGTATTGATTATTTTTTAAGAAAATAATAAATGGCTTCTCTATTAAAGTATTTATATCTAAACACTTAAACCAAATAATGAAAAAGAAATAATAAAATATAAAAATGTTGGTGTAGGGGTTTGAACCTTGTACCTCAAAGACAAACCTCACTTCACATTTACCTTTCAACCAATGAGCCAAGCAACCTTGTATTGCTTTTGGTGTATAGCGCCAGATATACTCGCGTTATACCCGCCTGTCAGAAAAAAAGTATATAACGCCATATTATGTGGCACTATACATATTTCGGTACTCTTTTTTTTTTGACTTATTTTTATTCTCTTTGTCCAATTTAACCACAATTGGGTTCCGGACTCGTTTGCTAGCTATCTCTAAGTATCATTGATGCTTGGTGGTTGTTGCCAATAATTATATTACAACTCTATCGTTTCATTACAGTAAAACTTCTTTATAACAATTTTATTTATTTCGAATATTTATGGATCTTATAGTAAAGGCTGTTATAGAGAACACATATTATAACATAACATAAAAATTGATTTAAAAAAGATCTTACTTGTTATAAATAGAACTCTATTTAGAGTGAATCTCTATCTTTTAGAGAGTTCTACTTTGTGGCTAAGTCATTTTTTCTCTATAAATAGAGGAGTCTTACCCCATTGTAAATCATCCCAAAATTCAATAAGAATTTCCTCTCTCTCTTTCTCTGTAATATTGTTCTTGTTCTTTTATTGTTTCATAACATTACTTTTATAGTGAAGTGTTATTATATGAGAACGTTGTTATAAAAATGTCTGACTTTATAATTAAACCAGTTTAGCACTTTGATTGCAGAAAATGTTTGCCTCCTTGGAGAATAAACTATGTAGTACCATATGAAAATATTGATTGACGTTTCTTTTGTCTTTAGCCGTGTAAATGGAGCATGCTGTTTTAATTTTTGGATTATCATCTCTTTCTCTTTCAAACGCTTGTGAACTGTAAAAAAGTTTACATCAGCTTAATTTGGTCATCGATCGGACTTCATATTGGGCAATGTAAGGCAGAGGCAGAGCTAGAATAAGGATTACACATTCGGTTAATCTAATAATTTTAATTTTAATTTTATATTTATCTTAAAAATTATTGAATACGAATAAATTACTAAATTTAAAATACAGTAATTTAAAAGATTTTGAACTAGTAAGTTTTAAATTCACTTTGCCTCTATTTATCCTTAAAATCGGATAATAATTAAACTTATAAGTGGTTTTAAGGACACGTGATTTCACCTAGTACCAATTGATAAATGTGATAATTAATAATAGAAATTGACAGTAAAATAAAATAAATCAGTGTTAAAATATAATACAACTTTCGAGCTAAATCATCCTCAAATTGACTAATAAAATTAGTAAACTGATAAACCAAAAAGTATAAAAAATAAAAAATATTATATTAGTTTGATATGCGAGAATGGGCTCGATTTTAACAGCAGCAATCTCTTGTCAAACAGCATAAAGCTGAAGGATATTAGCAATAGGCACTGAGCTCACGTGAATGGGGATACAACTTTCTATTTTCTATTCGTGTAGCGCAAAAGCAGAGACATGCGACTTGCATGGTCCTTACTTTATTGTAACTCACTTTTGAGATAAAATACATTATAGCTTATGAGAATTGCTATTATTATTTTTCTCCGTCCACGATAAGTATTTTTTCTACCGTAACAAATTTAAATAATGTAGAAAAGACCGAAAAGGGAAAGATAACTTGGTCCCCGCGACAAGAATGATTACTGTGTATATCATATTCTCCAAGGATAATAATTGATCAGTGTGGTTGGTGTGGCGAAGCGATCCATTGGCCATCGCTTTAGGCAAATAAATTTGATTCAAAATAATTCTTGAAAACGAAAAAGACCTTTCTAAATAATCATATCAGTTTTCAACTAATGTTTGAGGAGATAAAGTATAATATAGTAAAATAAGAATCTTTAGGTAAACACTTCCTTGCATTGATACTTGTATCAAAACAATCCCTTCTATTTTTTTTTACAGGAAAAGTAAAGAGGAAAAAAAGAAAAAGAAAATGACCTTGTCTTTTACCTACCTTTTATAAAAAGATGTAAATAGTGATGACAGATAAAATACAGAAAGTGAGCCAGTCTTTACTCTGTTTGACCATACGCCTCACGTGAATTCGCATAAGATACTGCAAAAATAAGGAATACTGATTATTGGGGTTGGTGTGGCGAGCGACCCATTGATTGGCCATCCATTTAGGCAAATAAATTTTATTAAAAATAATTCTTGAAAACGAACAAGGCCTTAATTGTTTTTATATTTACAACTTTTTAAAAAATTCTTATCAGTTTTCAGATATTGTTTGAGGAGATATTTGAGCAATTGAGGAGATAAATAAGAATATGAATTAATATTTTGGCCAAAAAGTTTCTTAATAAACGTGCAAAAATCTTTTAACGATTCTTTGTCTCTAACTTTGTTTCTATTAGATGATAAAATAAAATGGAAAAGCAGAACTCAAGGAAATTGTGCTCGTTGTATTTTTTTTATTATCTGCAATAATTGAGATATGGTACGTCCAAGCCAAAATATGGCGGACAAGGGGCTGTTCCTAGCAGTAAAATTGAAAACGTAAATCATAAATGGTTGTCCAGTATTATGTCTTAGATAAATTTGAAAGTTAGCGATCTCTTACTTAGGGTGTTAAAAAAATTGCGTATATAAACTTTTTATTTGTAAACATAGTTTCAACGTGGTAAGTGTATAGGTCAAAAATTAACTTAGTTATGATTAGATCATATCAGCATGAAGAGGGCCTTCGAGAGCTTCCACGTGTCCTCAATATGACTTCAGCAAAAGGCGAATTCAAGATCGAAGTGATCTAGCGAGAGACGAAAAATTTGGTCGAGGAGTCATCACAGGTCGAGGCCGAGGACAAACACTCCTCTTAAAAAGGAATAATAACGGCTAGTTTTAGATAAAACTGGATCTGTAATATTAGGTTTTTTAGACATATGTTATCCACGGATCTCACCATTTTTGGGTGACTCGCGTGTTTTTATTTACTTAAATGTCATTCATTGCTATTTATTTTTATTTAGTATCATCCCCTTCCTTTTTGGATCATTAAATATTGCTAGTGTTATCAACAAAATTAGTTAATACATTTTTTGGACATTAATATTAGCTAAGACTGATTCTATTTTATTAAATATAATTGTCTAAACTCAAATCTAAATTTTGGGTCAAATAGTAGGCACTTGCTTGCACTGAATTATATGGTCGCTATCAACAATGTAATTAACTAGTGGAGCCATAGTAAACGGAATTATATGGTTGCTATCAATAATTAGTGGCCGATCTGAATGAAATTATATATTGGCTACTATATATATACATATATATAGACGTTCAATGTAACTATATATAAAGAGCAACGATGTAATTAACTAGTGGAACCATTGGAAACGGAATTATATGATCGCTATCAATATACATATGACATTAATGAATGAAATTATATATTGGCTACTATATATAAAGACGTTCAATGAAACTATATATAAAGAGCAACAATATAATTACCTAGTGGAACCATAGTAAACGGATATTATAGTCGCTATCAATATAAGTATGACCTTAATGAATGAAATTATATATTGACTACTATATATATAGACGTTTAATGTAACTATGTATAAAGAGCAACAATGTAGTTAACTAGTGGAACCATAGTAAACGGAATTATATGGTCGCTATTAATAATTAGTGGCCGATACGTATGACCTTAATGAATGAAATTATATATTGGCTACTATATATCTAGACGTTCAATGTAACTATATATAAAGAGCAACAATGTAATTAACTAGTGGAACCATAATAAACGGAATTATATGGTCGCTATCAATAATTAGTGACCGATACGTATGACCTTAATAAATGTAATTATATATTGGCTACTATATATATAGACGTTCAATGTAACTATATATAAAGAGAACCAATGTAATTAACTAGTGGAACCATAGTAAACGAAATTTTGTGATCGCTATCAATATATGTATTACCTTAATGAATGAAATTATATATTGGCTACTATATATATAGACGTTCAATGTAACTATATATAAAGAGCAACAATGTAATTAACTAGTGGAACCATAGTAAACGAAATTTTGTGATCGCTATCAATATATGTATGACCTTAATGAATGAAATTATATATTGGCTACTATATATATAGACGTTCAGTGTAACTATATTTAAAGAGCAACAATGTAATTAACTAGTGGAACCATAGTAAACGAAATTATATAGTCGTTATCAATAATTAGTGGCCGATATGTATGACCCTAATGAATGAA
>ML434238.1:0-28824 GCA_005239525.1 Nicotiana knightiana | reverse complement strand
ATATAATTTCATTCATTAAGGCACACATATATTGATAGTATCCAATATATATATATATATATATATATATTGGATACTATCAATATATGTGTGCCTTAATGAATGAAATTATATATTGGATACTATATATATAGACGTTCAATGTATATATAAAGAACAACAATGTAGTTAAATAGTGGAACCATAGTAAACCGAATTATATGGTCGCTATCAATATACGTATGACCTTAATGAATGAAATTATATATTGGCTACTATATATATAAACGTTCAATGTAACTATATATAAAGAGAAACAATGTAATTAACTAGTGGAACCATAGTAAACAGAATTATATGGTCGTTATCAATAATTAGTGGCCGATACGTATGACCTTAGTGAATGAAATTATATATTGGCTACTATATATACAGACGTTCAATGCAATTATAAAGCACAACAATTTAATTAACTATTATCAATATCTACTTATTATTTATATTTCATAATTAAATTGCTAATTATATCCCAAATATAATTATTGGTGTCAAAATTAACATCACAAATGAACTAATATGCAAAATATAGATTTTAATTAGGTTCAAAATTTGCATTTTACTAAATTTTATGGTCAAAAGTTTGTTAGATTGGTCTTGTGTGTATATATATACACACACACACACACAAGCACATTCACACATACAACGTTTAATACCCTCACTCTTACACAAGCCCTAGAAATCAATCATGGACCCTTCTCCCAGCGCTACCAAACGATCCCCATCCGACTCCTCTTCTGATGATAACGACAAAGAGAAGAATTAAACAGTTGAAGTGCTCCTGAAAGATTCATACATCAAACAAGACTATATAAATTCTTCAAGATGAGGATTTTAATACCCTCACTCTTACACAAGCCCTAGAAACCAATCATGGGCCCTTCTTCCAGCGCTACCAAACGATCCCCATCCGACTCCTCTTCTGATGATAACGACAAAGAGAAGAATTAAACAGTTGAAGTGCTCCTGAAAGATTCATACATCAAACAAGACTATATAAATTCTTCAAGATGAAGAATTAAATGAAGGAAACTTAATTCTACCTACACACTACTAAAACGGTTGAGAAGCATAAATGCTTCATTGAGAAGTTAAATGGTTGCATGTAAATAGTTATTACATGGGATTTAAAAATTATAGTTATGATTATAATTGGTAACTGAATCAGATAAATACAATTCAACTAACTGCAAACAAAATCAGATAGTTGCTCACCTCTCGGATTCTTTAGGCTAACTAGAACTATTTCAGTGGTTAAATTATGAGAGACAAAATATTTACTGGAAAAAATACCGTTAATATTGAAAAGAAATTAAGCGTTCAATATTCTCAAACCAGATATTCTCACTACTGGTTGGATCAAGAGTTCATGGATAGAATTTTGGATAAACGAAATGGATGCATTGGAAAATGTAAAGACTTCTTTGAGGAGTGTAAAGATTCATTGAAACCCTAACTTTAATCCTAACCCTAACTAAATTCAAATCATAATTCATACTATAAATAGAAGAAACACCACATTTTTAATCTCCTTTTTCAAATCATCTACCTATTTTACGAAGAATGTGAAAACAACAGTGGATGGAACTCCAATGAAGAAAACAATTGATGAACCTCTTCATGGTTCTCCGGTTAACCCCCAACATCATGTACCAAGACGTAAGAAACCAGTTGAAAAAGATGAAGACTGAGGCGAACTTGTTGTTGCTTAGGATGACGCGTGAAATTGGCTCCGACTACGTGAAAAGGCTTCTACTTGATTCCAACCCTCTTACCTGCTGTTATGACATGTTGGAGGAACTCCTCGCTGACCAAAATGAAGATAAGGATGCTCTATTCGCAACAAAATATTTTCTTTGTGCATCGGTAAAAAAAAAATGCTTTTTGGGGGAGAGATACTATTTCACCAATCGAGTCACATGTATCTAACATATTCATACCTAATGATTTTCCATAAAGTGTTTAGTCAATTTTCATTATTATGAATTTCTGAATAATAAAAAGTCACTTCTTGAATCACTGAATATTCCTATTTTCCATTATACCAACCAAATCCATTCAAAAGGTTAGAAATCAACAAAAGAAAAAGCAAGTGGACCTGGCCTATTGAATCATGACTATATCTGCTATTCTGATATTAGAATTCGATAGAGATGAAATTGGAGCAGTTGATCCTGTTATCGTTATAAGCAGTTACATCGAAGCCGCCTCTAAGGTATCAAAATTTGTCAATCAAAAGGCAAAGTAGAGTGAAAGATTGATATTTTAAGTCGTTTTGTTATGCATCCATGTTTGTAGCATGGTATGCTAAAATGAATTATCTTCCAAATATTATTTGGAATATGTTAAAGATTATCAAGCAATCAATAAAAATGCTTATTTCGTATTTCTTTACCCACTGCTTCCTTTACTTTTGGTTTTTTTGATACATGTTTTAAAATATTGTTGCTTCATTTATCCTCTGGTTCCAAATATTATCGATCCAAAAGTAATACGCGTTTTTATGTATAAATATGGTTATTTTTCCTATCTATTATGAAGAAAACAAAATGATTCCTTACTCAAATCATATATGAAGATAACGATTACTTACTCAAGGAAGAATAGCTAGAATAAATAATGATTCCTTACTCAAGGAAGAATAGCTAGAATAAAAAAATGAAACACGCTTCAAAGAAATTAATTACCGAAATCATGAACTCGAATAGTGCCATGTAGATCCTTGGTTGCATTTTTATCCGTTTTAGCAATACCAAAAGAGAAATGAATCTTTCTCACACATTTAACCTCACTTGAACGTAAGTTTTGCTAGAGATGAAACTCAAAAGCAACCATCACAAAATGAACTAAATCAGCAATAAATTAAACAAAAATTCAAGATTCACACTATGAACTAAACAGAAAATCAAAGAGTATGGATGTAAAGCTTACTGTGAATAGAGTATCACAATTGATATGGGGTAGTATAGTTGGTCAAGTAGGACTGTTTAGGGAGTAGGGATGAATAGAAGGGAATCAATAACATAGTTGTTGGTGATCAATAAAAATTTTCTTTTCACCAAAAAAAAATGAAATAAACAAAAATAATTTAGGAATGCAGATTAATACAAAATTAATGTACAAAATGCAGATTATTTCCTTGGAATATTTTGCATGAAACATGATCGAAATGCTAAAGAAGTCATAAAATTCGAACTTCATAGATAATGAAGAAAGTAAACATGAAATAATCATGCTCAACTTCATAAAATACTTGATATTCAAAATGAACAACAAAATCCTCGACTCTTGCACACCAAAGAGAAATAACAAATACTTTTCTAACACAAGATAAAATAAGAACTAAAATTGATATAATTAGTTTCCAACATTTTCTGACAACTTCAACGCAACAAAATATGTCCGCTAACATAGCAGATGAAAGTACACTTGCTGCACTTTCATTTGTTACCACTTCTTTACTTTCTTCAACGGTCGAGCTTGAAGATGACTCTTCCTGTGAACAACTTGTTTTATGAAATTCGTTGAAGGCTTCTAAGGCTTCATCATAACATTGGAAAACTTGAAAGCAGCTATCCTCGACTCCAACAAGCATATTAACACACTCAGACCAATATTTGTATATCTTCGGCTTCTTACCACAAAAAATAACAAAAACCATATATTTGAGTTTTTGTTTATCTTAAGCAGATTTTTCAAATTCATCGAACACCGATATGGCCGCATCGTGAGACTTGAAAGACTAGAAGATGCTACGCTTAACCCCGATAACCATAAGAGAACATTTTATTACTCCATGAGTAGTATATTCCTCGCCTTTTACCAGAAAATACAACATATACTTTTGAAGCACTATTCTTCTTCGAATGCACCATTATTGATTCTTTAATCTATTAACTCACACTTAGAAGAACATAGAAGTTTAAATAAATGTTTGTTTAAGTATGTTTTCGGCCATCTAGGGTTTGTTTAAATAGGGTTTCGGCTATCTAGGTTTGTTTAAATAGTAGGACTTTGAAGACCTTATTATACTAAAAAATATACGAAATACACAATCAAATACTAAAAATATATGAAATGAACAATCAAATACATGTATATAGATGAATAATTTTGAAATATATGGGTGTATACTACAAAAAGAAAAAGGATGGAAATACGTAAAAAAAAATTAAAAAAAAGGTTTATAGGAAATAGGGTTTGCAACCTTTGAGATCTTCCATGTATTAGAAATACAACTATTAAATAAGTGGGAGAAAAATATTCAAACCTAACTAAAAGGGCATTATCGATATAAAGATACGCCTGATACCTTAATTTGGGAAGTTTCTGTCTTGGTCCGAGTGAGGATAGCATTTCTCTTCTGCATGTCCATGGAGTTTTGAAAAATTCAAACATCTCAGAGATAGATAGAGAGGTAGGAATTTCTCGAACAAATCGCACTCCTTCGTATACGTCAGGAGTCTGCCGACAAGAAATTCCATTAATAACTGGCCGTTTTGATCCTTTTTATCTTAATGACCTCACTTGGGTCAATATGGCCAAAATGATTTTTCCTTTATCTTTTATAAATACTCTTCCGTTTTACTTTATTAGTCAAAATTTAAGTTGACAAAATTAATTAGCTTTCTCTCCGATCCTAAAGGCTATATATAGCAACTTCCCATTGCTAATCAAAAGCAGCTTAGCGAGAGTGGGGAGACGGTGATTATCATAGCTAATCCAGATCCCTTTTTCATGACCTTTTTACAGGAAAAGTAAAGATAAAGAGGAAAAAGAAGAAGAAAATGACCTTGCCTTTTACCTACCTTTTATAAAAAGACGTAAATAGTGACAGATAAAATACGGAAAATGAGCCAGTCTTTACTCTGTTTGACTATACGCCTCACGTGAATTCACATAAAATACTGCAAAATTTTGTACTTGAACGTCAAGAATTTAATATATTTTCAAGTACTCTTGCTAGCTCTTAAGTATGTAAATGTTACTGTAAAAAAAAAAAAAAAAGATTATGCATCATTTCATATTAAAATTTGGATGTTTTGACTCTAGCTCATATAATGAACTTCTCATTAAGGGGTTGTTCGATTGGTGGTTTAAAATTTCGCAAGATAATACTGTTTGATTAGTCTCATAAGAAACAACAACAACAACTCCCACTAATGGTGTCTGAGGAAATCAGAGTGTATACGTACCTTACCCCTACTGCGGAAGGGTAGGGAGGTTGTTTTCGAGAGATCCTCAACTTAACAGAAAAGACAATAATATCAGAAAAGAAACAAAAAAAAAGTATGTAACAACAACAGAAGCCAAAAAGATAATAACATCATAAGAGACAACAAATAAGTGAAAGGGCAATAACACAAAACTATGCAAGTCAACAAAATAATGTGAACACAACATAGAACGCTAATAGACCTAGACAAAACTCTATCAGACTACCCGGTACAAAGAGGGAAAAACTCTCGACTGCGCCCTAGCCTACAACCCTAATGCTCGACTTCCACACGTTCCTATTAAGATCCATGTCCTTGAAAATCTGAAGTCGCGCCATGTCCTGCCTGATCACCTCGCCCAAATACTTCTTAGGCCGCCCTCTACCTTTTCTCGTACCTGCCAAAGCCAATCGCTGACACCTAATCGGGACATCTATGGTTCTCCTCCGCACGTGCCCGAATCACCTAAGCCTCGTTTCCCGCATCTTGTCGTCCACGGGAGCAACGCCCACCCTCTTCCGAATATCTTCATTCCTTATCTTATCTAGTTTAGTATGCCCGCACATCCATTTCAACAACCTCATTTCGGCTACTTTCATTTTCTGGATATGTTAATTTGTCACTGACAACCACTTAACCCCATACAACATAGCCGATATAACCACCTCTCTGTAAAACGGTCTAATAAGAAAAGAAAAGAAAATTATCGCATAACTAATGTAATATTTGGCGGATGGTATCAAATAACACATATTATTTTGTACGAAATAAAATATAAATTGAAATACATATATTAGTATTGTGAGATTAAATATATAATAATTTTTATTATTAATTATCGCATAAAAATCACTTGATATTAATCCCATATAAATAATTTCTATATTATAATCCTCACTTAACTAATATATATGTCAAATCGACCCCTTATTGTTTTTTCTGAAATGCCGGTCACAATAAATATACTAGGAAACCAAAAATGAAAAGAGTAAAAATATCGAGAAATAGCACGCGGAAGAAATGCTAGAAATGTAATTCACTAACTTGTCATGATATGAAAGGTCAGTTCAAACTTTATATAAAGGGCCAATCACACAACCATATTAGTACCTCCTACTTTCTAATTAGAGTAACAAACAAACCAAAAACATGAGGCCATTTTTCTTCTTCCTCCTCCTTATTTCCATGGCAGTGGTAGCTGCCAAAGCGTCCCACGCAGAGTCTATTCCCAACCAAATCCATCCTCTGCGGCCGGCAGCTGGTTCCGCCGGCCGCCACGTTCCTCAAATCAACTGCCTGAGCTGGCGTCTGGCAGTTGAAACCAACAACATCCAAAACTGGAAATTAGTGCCCCTTCAATGCGAAAGCTACGTGGGGCACTACATGCTTGGCAAGCAGTACCGCGACGACTGCAACGCTGTGGTCGTCGCGGCTATTCAATATGCCAAAACACTCAAAATTGCCAAAGACGGCAAGGATGTTTGGGTCTTTGATATTGATGAAACCACTCTCTCTAACCTTCCTTATTATGCTCGTTCTGATGTCGCATTTGGGTAAGTTTTAGTAAATAGTACAGCTTTTGTTTACTGCCGTGTGTGAAAAATTACTAAAATTTCAACAAATACTATGTTCTGAACCGTGTATCGTCTCTATTGAAGTAGCCATATAAAACTCAAATTCTTGACTAATAAAGTGTACATTTACTTGTTATCAGGGCAACAAAATTCAACGGGACGAAATTTGATGAGTGGACGAGAGAAGGAAAAGCACCAGCAGTACCAGGTGCTCTGTTTCTGTATAGAACGTTGTTGGCTATGGGTATTAAACCAGTGTTTATCACTGGAACAAAGGAAGAATTCAGACAAGTCAGGATTGCTAACCTAAAAAGAGTTGGCTATCATTCGTGGGTGAAGCTTATCTTGAAGTAAGAATATTAATTAACTGTCTAAAATTGAGTATTTTAGGCATATACTAGTTGTTATTAATATGATTATGAATATTTGAGTGCAGGGGAGTAAATGATACAGGATCATCAGTAATGTACAAGTCAGGGAAAAGGGCAGAATTGGTGAAAGCTGGATACAGAATTGTTGGCAACATAGGAGACCAGTGGAGTGATTTGCTTGGTGATTTTGTTGGTGACCGCACTTTCAAATTGCCCGATCCAATGTACTACATTGGTTGAAGAACTAATTACCCCACTTCATTCAACATTATCATTATTAGGGTCTCTGTTTCAGAATGTCATCATGACTGACCCCAATCTCCTTTTTTGTGTTTTCTTTCTGTAATCTCAATTGGGTGAAGAAATGTTAATTCATAACAATTGTGCCAAGTAAATCATGATTCGCCATTGTTTCTTACGTTTCATACTATTGGTGAGGCTTGTACTGTTGACCAAAATTTAGTAATGAATACAAAAGCTGTCCATTTCGTTTAAGACAGTGCTTGTCACGGTCAGCAGCAACAACCTAAAATATTGAAAGGCATGATTCATGGCAATAATTATGTGCCACTTGTATACTATACTTTTCCTTTTATTTAAAGAAGTTTAATGGGAATGATAGAATTAGATTTATGATATATGATAAAATATAAAACTAAAAATTTTCTATACACAAAAGTATAAATTAATTTAGAGCATAATGGAAAATCTGTCTATTTGTAGAATACACAATATTAAAAAAAAAATAGAGGTTTGTGTCATTTAAATCCACAAGGGAAGAAGGTATGTGTTCAAGTCGAAGTCTCAGTGGAAGGTAAGTAATACTTAATTCTCCCTATCGTTTTTCGTTTGTTACTTGTACGTGATAAAACAAAATAGGAGGATTAGCTAGCATTTTTCGGGGAACTGCACAGTTAATCACTATTTAGAGATATTTTTACTCTTTAACTACTGTTTAAAATGTATTTACTTTTTAGCCATTGTTTAATAATCTTTTAGCCGCCGGGACGAAAATACCCTGTGTTATACATGGGTGTTGTGTAAATATTAATGTAACGACCCGACCGGTCGTTTTGAGAATTAGCGTCCCACATCCCCTATTAACCGCTTCTCTCATGTCTATTTATGTTATTGGAACTTGTCGGAGCGTTGAGTGATGAAATCCGGGTGATTTTGGACAAATAGTCCATAAATGTGGAATTTAGCTTCAGAAATCTGGTCGTAGCTAGAGCTGTCTGAAGACGGATCCGGAATGGAATTTCGTCGACTCCGTTAGCTCCGTTGGGTGATTTCGGGGTTAGGAGCGTGTTCAAAATGTGTTTTCGAGGTCGGTTGTAGATTTAGGCTTGAATTGGCGAAAGTTAGAAATTTCAGCGATTTCGGCCGATAGGTGAAATTTTGATATCGGACTCGGAATGGAATTCCGAAAGCGATAGCAGGTCCGTAATGCCATTTGTGACCTGTGTGCAAAATTTGAGGTCATTTGGATGAGTTTTGACGTGTTTCAGCATCAGATGTGAATTCTAGAAATTTCATAAGTTCTTAGGCTTGAATCTAGGCATAATTGATGATTTTGATGTTATGAGATGTGTTTTTAAGGCTCGACCAAGTTTGAACAAGGTATTAGGGTCAGTTGGTAGGTTTGGTTGAGGTCCCGGGGGCCTCGGAGTTGTTTCGGATGCCCAACAGGTGAATTTGGGACTTTGAGAGCAGCTGAACCATTCTGGTTCTAGTGTCTCACACCTGCGATGGTATTTCCGCAGGTGCGGACACGCGGGTGCGAAGGAGTGCACGCAAGTGCAGACGTAGCTTAGGCTGGCCCGACTCGCAGGCGCGGAAGAGTATCCGCAGGTGCAGAGCCGCACCCTCGACCCAGCCATCGTAGGTGCGACCCCAGGTCTTTTAATGAGTTTCCGCACCTGCGATTGTGTTTCCGCAGGTGCGGTACCGCAGGTGCGATCCCAGTATTGCAGGTGCGAAATACCTGGGCTGGCTATATCAAAATCCGATGGTTTGAGATTTCATAACTCCAAAATCGATTGTGAGCTCGGGACTTGGCGATTTTCAGTGGGATTTGAAGAGGAGAATCATAGGTAACATTTTCTAACCTTAATCCATTTGTATATCAATAATCTCTATCAATTTCCTCAATCTAATCAATGAAATTGGAAGAAAAACCTTGAAATTGGGATGAAACTTCCCCAAGTAGAAATCTGAGGATTTAGGGAGATTTAGACGTCGGATTTGGTTGATTCTTGTTCGAGTGGGTTCATAAGAGAATGGGTGTTCGGGAAATATAAATTTTACCCGATTTCGAGACGTGGGCCCGGGGGACTTTTTGTGCGAATTTCCTAATTTCTCGTATTAGCTTAGAAATAATTAGCTATTTTGTTCTCTTGAAGTGATATTTACATTATACAATCGACTTGAATAGATTTGGGTCACCCGAAGTCAGATCNTAGGTAGCTTTACTCTATTCTTGCATGTTGTTTTCCTGGACTGTTTAATTAAGCCGTATCCGACATACTTCTGCTTTGCATTTTTGAATTGGGACTACGGACGGAGATCCGGGAGCTTTCCCCTTGTACTGCATTTCATATTTAAATTGGGACTACGGACCGAGATCCGGGAGCTTTCCCCTGTACTGAAATGCATATTTAAATTGGGACTACGGACGGAGATCCGGGAGCTTTCCCCTATACTGCATAGCATATTTAAATTGGGACTACGGACTGGGATCCGGGAGCTTTTTCCTTATACTGCATTGCACATTTACTGTTGAGATATATGTTGTGCTGAGCCGAGGGCTCTCTGTCTGTTATAAATTCTTCCAGTTTTCATTAATCTTATTTATCATTGCTTATCTATATTTCACTGTTTTAAATTTTATATTGACTTGTTTTAAAAACTCAGTAGAGCCTCAACCCGACCTCGTCACTACTTGACTGGGGTTAGGCTTGGCATTTACGGAGTATCGAATGTGGAGTACTCACGCACTTTCCTGCGCATGTTTTCCCCATGTGCAGATCCAGGTACCAGCACCCAGTATCGTGGCTAGGAGTCGTTCTAGCAACTGCTAGGAGACCGCGAGGTAATTCTGCCGCGTCCACAGAATCCCACGAGTCCCCTTCTACTCTAGTATAGGCATAGAGGAATTATGTATTTTTCCACTATTTCATTGTATAGAGCTACATTTAGTACAGATGTTGTGACTATCGTGATATTCCGGGTTTTGGGAAGTGAAAATGTACATGCTGAGCAGCTATGTTATATCTACTTGAGTTCTTTTCTGTCTTTATTTTATTGATTCTATTATTTTCCGTAAATTTTAGGCTTACCTAGTCATAAAGACTAGGTTCCGTCACGATACCTTTCGGAGGGCAAAACGGGTCATGACAAGTTGGTATCAGAGCGTCTAGGTTCATTGGAGTCACAAGTCACAAGTCACAAGCCGGTTTATTAGAGTCTCGCGGATCAGTGCGGAGACGTCCGTATCTATCTTCGAGAGGCTATGTAACTGTTAAGAACAATCAAATTCTTTGGAATTCCTTATCGTGCTAGTTACTGTCATCAAATTCTTAAACTCTATTCTACTCTTGCTTGCAGATGGTTCGTACCCGTACCGGGCGTACTGATGACCAGGCACCAGAGCCACCAGAGGCAGGGGCCGGGGCAGAGGACGAGCACGCGGTTCAGCCCGAGCACTGGCTAGAGCAGAGGCGGAGGAGCCCCCAGCAGCTCCAACTAGAGGACCATAGTAGGTCCCTACTGTTACTCCAGACCTCCAGGAGACATTGGCCCAGTTCTTGAGCGCATTCAGTACTCTGTCTCAGGCGGGACTACTCCCGATAGCTCCAGATATATCCCAGGCCGAGGGAGGGACACAGACTCCCGCAATATGTACTCCTGAGAAGAAGGTTCATATTGGGCAGGTTCCAGAGTATATTCATATGCCCCCAGCATCTCCAGCTCAGAATGAGACTAGGATAGTTGTTTCTGAGGCAGAGCAGCTCCGACTTGAGAGGTACAAGAAGTACCACCCACCTGAGTTCAACAGACTAGCTTCGGATAACACCCTGGGTTTTCTCGAGGGGTGTCATCGCATTCTCCGCACTATGGGTATTGTGGAGACGAGTGGGGTTTCTTTCACTGCTTTCCAGCTGAGGGGAGCAGCTTATCAGTGGTGGCGTGCTTTTGAGATTTGTAGCCCGGATGAGGCAGCTTCACTTACTTGGGCTCAGTTCTCCAAGATGTTCTTACTTGAGTTTGTCCCTCAGAGCTTCAGGGATGCTTGGCGTGTGGAGTTTGAGCAGCTACGCCAGGGTACCATGACTGTGTCAGAGTATGCAGTCCGTTACAACGATTTGGCTTGCCATGCACCAGCTTTGGTTGTCACTGTCAGAGAGAGGGTTTGACGCTTTATTGACAGACTCCATCCCGATATTCAGACCACCATGGCCAGAGATATGGAAACCGATATTACTTACCAGCAGGCCGTGAGTATTGCCTAGAGGATTGAGACTATGTTAGCCCGGGACAGGGAGGAGAGAGAGGCCAAGAGGCCTCGAGAGACTGGTAATTTTTCAGGAGCCCGTGTACCAGCAACACGCTATGGTAGGGGTTTTGTGAATCGCCCCGTTCATTCAGCTCTCCCAGCAGCCAGCGGTATTCCAGCTCCTCCTAGACCTCGGGAGCCTTATTATGCACCACCAGTATCTCAGGTGCCTCCTGCTCGAGGTGCTATCACTAGCCAGCCAAGCAGGCCAGTTTAGAGTCAGTAGTGGCCGCCACGTCCTCCGAGGGGTTGCTTTGAGTGTGGTGACCCTCGTCATATGATCAGATATTTCCCTAGGGCGAGGAGGGGCGCACCACCTCAGACTTATTAGGGTGCACCACCTCAGACTTATAAGGCCCCACGTCTTCCACCAGGTCTTCCAGCTATTCTTCCATCACCAGCTGCAACCCCACCACCTCAGGAAGCTCGAGGTGGAGGTGGAGGTCACCCTAGAGGGGGAGGACAGGTCAGGTACTATGCTCTTACGGCCCGGTCCGAGGCCATTGCTCCAGATTCAGTCATTACAAGTATTGTTCCCGTTTGTCATAGGGATGCATCAGTATTATTTGACCCAGGCTCCACATATTCGTATATGCCTTCTTATTTTGCCTCACATCTGGGGATATCTCGGGATTCTTTGAGTTTCCCCATTTATGTTTCTACTCCGGTGGGAGATTCTCTTGTTGTGGGTCGCGTATATCGGTCATGTTTGATTGCTATCAGTGGTTTTGAGACCAGAGCTGATTTATTACTACTTAGTGTGGTAGATTTCGATGTTATATTGGGTATGGACTGGCTGTCTCCCTACTATGCTATTCTTGATTGTCACGCAAGATTGTGACGCTGGCTATGCCAGGATTACCGAGGTTAGAGTGGAGAGGTTCCTTAGAGTATACTCCCCGCCGAGTCATTTCTTTCTTAAGGCTCAGCGGATGGTTGAGAAGGGGTGTGATGCATATTTGGCTTATGAGAGAGATGTTAGTGCTGAGACCCCTACAGTTGAGTCAGTTCCAGTTGTCAGGGACTATCTTGATGTATTTCCAGCTGATCTTCCGAGTATGCCACCCGATAGAGACATTGATTTCGGCATTGACTTGTTGCCGGGCATTCAGCCCATTTCCATTCCTCCTTATCGCATGGCTCCTCCTGGGTTGAAGGAGCAGTTACAAGAGTTGCTTGAAAAGGGATTCATCAGGCCCAATGTATCACCATGGGGTGCTCCGGTGTTATTTGTGAAAAGGATGGCTCGATGCGTATGTGTATTGACTACCGGCAGCTGAATAAGGTGACAATGAAGAACAGGTACCCATTGCCTCGCGTTGATGATTTATTTGACGAATTACAGTGTTCTAGGGTGTTCTCCAAGATTAATCTGCGTTCGGGTTACTATCAGTTGAAGATTCGGGAACCGGATATCGTGAAGACTGCTTTCAGGACTAGATATAGCCACTATGAGTTCCTTGTTATGTCATTGGGCTGACCAACGCCCCAGCAGCCTTCATGCACCTGATGCACAACATATTTCGGCCTTATCTTGAATACTTTCTTCATTGTGTTCATTGATGACATTCTTGTATATTCTCGGTCCCAGTAGGACCATGAGCAGCACTTGAGGACTGTGCTTCAGACATTGAGGGAGAACAAGTTGTATGCCAAAAAGTTTTCTAAGTGTGAATTTTGGCTTGATTCTATGGCATTCATAGGCCATGTAGTGTCTTTGGATGGGATCAAGGTAGATCCGAAGAAGGTGGCTGTGGTACAGAGCTGGCCCAGACCGTTCTCAGCTACTGAGATCCGCAGTTCCTCGGATTGGCTGGGTATTATCGCCGTTTTGTGGAGGGATTTTCATCCATTTCAGCACCTGTGACCAGACTGGCCTAGAAGGGTGCATCTTTTATATGGACTAAAGAGTGTGAGGAGAGCTTTCAGAAGCTCAAGATAGCCCTGACTACAACCCAGTGTTAGAATTACCCGCAGGTTCAGGGTCCTACACAGTCCATTGTGATGCTTCAAGGATTGGACAGAGAGCGGTGTTGATGCAGGACGGTAGGGTAATTTCCTACGCGTCCAGACAGTTGAAGGTTCATGACAAAAACTACCCTGTTCATGATCTCGAGTTGGCAGCGATTGTTCACGCCCTGAAGATATGGCGTCATTATTTATATGGTGTTCCTTGTAAGATATTCATGGATCATCGGAGTTTGCAGCACATATTCAGGCAGAAGAATCTAAATTTGCGCCAACGTAGGTGGTTGGAGTTTCTAAAGGACTATGACATCACTATATTATACCACCCGAGGAAGGCCAATGTGGTGGCCGAAGCCTTGAGTCGCCGGGCGGAGAGTTTGGGGAGTTTGGCATACCTTCATGTAGCTGAGAGGCCTCTAACCTTAGATATTCAGTCCTTAGCCAGTCAGTTCGTGAGATTGAATCTTTCTGAGCCTTGCCGGGTATTAGCTTGTGTGGTTGCTCGATCTTCCCTTTATGACCATATCAAAGAGCGCCAGTATGATGATCCCCACCTTTTGGTTCTTCAGGATAGAGTCCGGCGGGGTGATGCCAGGGATGTGACCATAGGTGATGACGGGGTGATGAGGATGCAGGGCCGTATTTGTGTGCCCAACGTGGATGGGCTTCGGGAGTTGATTCTTGAGGAGGCCCATAGTTCGCGGTATTCCATCCATCCGGGTACCGCGAAGATGTACCAGGATCTGAGACAACACTATTGGTGGCGAAGGATGAAGAAGGATATAATGGAGTTTGTAGCCAAGTGTCTCAACTGTCAGCAAGTCAAATGTGAGCATCAGAGACCGGGAGGGTTACTTCAGCAGATTGAGCTTCCAGAGTGGAAGTGGGAGTGGATCACCATGGACTTTGTGGTTGGACTTCCTTGGACTTTGAGGAAGCATGATGCTATTTGGGTGATTGTGGATCGGCTGACCAAATCAGCCCATTTCATTCCAGTGCTGACTACAAATTCATCTGAGAGGTTGGCTGAGATTTATATCCAGAGAGATTGTTTGCCTCCACGGTATCCCAGTATCTATCATTTTAGACAGAGCTACACAATCCACTTCACGGTTCTGGAGAGCCGTTCAACAGGAGTTAGGCACCAGGGTAGAGTTGAGTATAACTTTTCACCCTCAGACAGACGGGCAGTCCGAGCGCACGATTCAGATTCTCGAGGATATGCTCCGTGCATGTGTGATAGATTTTGGAGGGTCATGGGATCGATACTTGCCCCTTGCAGAGTTTGCTTATAACAATAGCTACCAGTCCAGCATTCAGATGGCGCCGTAAGAGGCTTTCTATGGTAGGCGGTGCAGGTCTCCAGTGGGATGGTTTGAGCCGGGCGAGGCCCGATTGTTGGGTACAGAATTGGTTCAGGATGCCCTGGACAAGGTGAAGGTGATTCAGGAGAGACTTCGCACAGCTCAGTCCAGGCATAAAAGCTATACGGACCGGAAGGTTCGTGACTTGGCATTTATGGCTGGTGATCGGGTTTGGCTTTGGGTGTCGCCTATGAACGGTGTCATGAGGTTTAGGAAGAAAGGCAAGCTGAGTCCGAGATTTATTGGCCCTTTTGAGATGTTGCGACGTGTTGGTGAGGTTGCTTATGAGCTAGCCCTGCCTCCCATCCTGGCAGGGGTTCAGGTGTTCCATGTCTCCATGCTTCGAAAGTATCACGGTAACCCGACTCATGTTTTGGATTTCAGCTCAGTCCAGTTGGACAAGGATCTATCATATGTTGAGGAGCCTGTGGCTATATTGGACAGGCAGGTAAGAAAGCTCAGATCGAAGAATATTGCCTCAGTTAAGGTTCAGTGGATGGGTCAGCCAGTCGAGGAGGCGACTTGGGAGGCCGAGCAGGATATGCAGAGTCAGTACCCTCATCTTTTCACAACTTCAGGTATGTTTCTATACTCGTTCGAGGATGAACGATTTTCTTAAGAGAGGGGGATGTAACGACCCGGCCGGTCGTTTTGATAATTAGCGCCCCGATCCCCTATTAAACGCTTCTCCCATGTCTATTTATGTTATTGGAACTTGACGGAGCGTTGAGTGATGAAATCCAGGGTGATTTTGAACACATAGTCCATAAATGTGGAATTTAGCTTTAGAAATCTAGCCATAGCTAGAGTTGTTTGAAGACGGATCCGGAATGGAATTATGTTGACTCCATTAGCTCCGTTGGTTGATTTTGGGGTTAGGAGCGTATTAGGAATGTGTTTTTGAGGTCGGTTGTAGATTTAGGCTTGAATTGGCGAAAGTTAGAACTTTTGGCGATTTCAGCCGATAAGTGAAATTTTGATATCGGACTCGGAATGGAATTCCGAAAGCGATAGCAGGTCCGTAATGCCAATTGTGACCTGTGTGCAAAATTTGAGGTCATTCGGATGAGTTTTGACGTGTTTCGGCATCGGATGTGAATTCTAAAAATTTCATAAGTTCTTAGGATTGAATTTAGGCATAATTGATGATTTTGATGTTATGAGATGTGTTTTAAGGCTCGACCAAGTTTGAACAAGGTATTAGAGTCAGTTGGTAGGTTTGGTTGAGGTCCCGGAGGCCTCGGGGTTGTTTCGGATGCCCAACGGGTGAATTTGGGACTTTAAGAGCAGTGTCGCATGTGCGAAATACCTGGGCTGGTTATATCAAAATCCGAGGGTTTGAAATTTCATAAATCCAAAATCAATTTTGAGCTCGGGACTTGGTGATTTTCAGTGGGATTTGAAGAGGAGAATCATAGGTAACTTTTTCTAACCTTAATCCATTTGTATATCAATAATCTCTATCAATTTCCTCAATCTAATTAATGAAATTTGAAGAAAAACCATGAAATTGGGATGAAACTTCCCCAAGTAGAAATATGAGGATTTAGGGAGATTTAGACGTTGGATTTTGTTGATTCTTGTTCGAGTGGGTGTTCTGGAAATATAAATTTTACCCGATTCCGAGACGTGGGCCCGGGGGACTTTTTGGGTAAATTTTCTAATTTCGCGTATTAGCTTAGAAATAATTAGCTATTTTATTCCCTTGAAGTGATATTTACATGATGCAATCGATTTTAATAGATTTGGGCCACCCGGAGTCGGATACTCGTGGCAAGAGCGTGGTATTGAGTTGATTAGCGTAGTCAAGGTAAGTGGCTTGCCTAATTCTGTGTTGGGGACTTCCCCTTAGGCATTTTATACTGATTTTGTTACGTGGACGCCGTGTATGTGAGGTCACGAGTGCGTACACGGGTCATTGTTGCTAAAATTCCATTTTTACTTCCACGAAATCATTCATTTTCACTCCTATATTACTGTTTCCTGTCTTAACTGAATAGTTAGATTAAGAGTAAGCATGTCCACCTGTCCTTACTTGACTTCTTCTTATTTGCTACTAGTTGCGCCATGCTTAGGTAGCTTTACTCTATTCTTGCCTGTTGTTTTCCTGGACTGTTTAATTAAGCCGTATCCAACATACTTCAGCTTTGCATTTTTGAATTGGGACTACGGACGGAGATCCGGGAGCTTTCCCCTTGTACTGCATTTCATATTTAAATTGGGACTACAAACCGAGATCCGGGAGCTTTCCCCTGTACTGAAATGCATATTTAAATTGGGACTACGGACGGAGATCCGGGAGCTTTCCCCATGTACTGCATTGCACATTTACTGTTGAGATATATGATGTGCTGAGCCGAGGGCTCTCTGTCTGTTATAAATTCTTCCAGTTTTCATTAATCTTGTTTATCATTGCTTATCTATATTTCACTGCGTTAAATTTTATATTGACTTGTTTTAAAAACTCAGTAGAGCCTCAACCTGACCTCGTCACTACTTGATTGGGGTTAGGCTTGGCACTTATGGAGTACCGAATGTGAAATACTCACACCCTTTCCTGCACATGTTTTCCCCATGTGCAAATCCAGGTACCAACACCCAGTATCGTGGCTAGGAGTCGTTCTAGAAGCTGCCAGGAGACCCCGAGGTAATTCTGCTGCGTCTACAGAATCCCACGAGTCCCCTTCTACTCTAGTATAAGAATAGAGGACTTATGTATTTTTCCACTATTTCATTGTATAGAGCTACATTAGTACAGAGCTTGTGACTATCGTGACATTCCGGGTGTTGGGAAGTGAAAATGTACATGTTGAGCAGCTATGTTATATCTACTTTGAGTTATTTTCTGTCTTTATTTTATTGATTCTATTATTTTCCGCAAATTTTAGGCTTACCTAGTCGTAGAGACTTGGTGCCGTCACGATACCTTTCGGAGGGCAAAACGGGCGTGATAATTAAGGACATGGGGTCCTTAACTTCATGAATGTTGTGTAAATATTAAGGACAACGTGTCATGTATTTTCACTTTCCATTATTAAACTTTAGGACATCATGTCCTTAACTTCATATGTACAGTGTAAATGTCAAGGACATGGCGTCCTTAACTTCATGTGTGCACTGTAAATGTTAAGGACATAAGATCCTTAACTTTTATTTGCACCTTCTGTTGTTAAACTTTAAGACCTCATGTCCTTAACTTCATATGTACAATGTAAATATTAAGGACATGGTGTCCTTAACTTCATGTGTGCAATGTAAATGTTAAGGACATAGTGCCCTTAACTTTATTAGTGTTGGTAAATATTAAGGACATGGTGTCCTTAACTTCATGTGTGCAATGTAAATGTTAAGGACATAGTGCCCTTAACTTTATTAGTGTTGGTAAATATTAAGGACATAGTGTCCTTAACTTCATGTAGGCTGTGTAAATATTATGGACAAAGCGTCCTGTATTTGCACCTTCCGTTGTTAAACTTTAGGACATCATATTCTTAGCTTCATATGAGCAATGTAAATGTTAAGGACATGGCGTCCTTAACTTCATGTGTCCAGTGTAAATATTAAAGACACCATGTCCTTAATATTTACACAGCACTCATGAAGAAAGGGTAAAAATGTCTTTTTATATTAATTTTAATAAAGTAGTGACTATTTTTGAGCATTAAAAATATTGGATAAAAACTAAATACCATATTAAAAAGTGGCTATCCCACGTCATTTCTACGCATTTCCGCCCACGTTTGGATTTTTCTCATAGAAAGAAATGCTTAAAAGGCCTATTAGATGAGCCCCGAGATTGATATTGGGATTGTACATAAAGGAATTTTTACATTCCTATACACTATTTGAAATTTTATTTCCCTTCCTATTCAAGTTTCAATCTAATTACATCTATATGTAAATTTACCAATTACATACACTTTATGAATTAAATGAGTATCCCTTTATATTAGGAATCAATTATTTCCCATCCTTATTCTCTCTCTCTCCCTCTCTCTCTCTCTCTCTCTCTCTGTCTCTCTCTCTCTCTCTATGTCTCTCTCTATCTCTTAATCCCTAATTCAAGTAATGTAGAGCAAAGAAAAAGAGAGCAGCAATTCCACAATTGACAGCCATTAAAAATCTTTGGAGTTTTGAATTTGAATTTGTGTTTTCAAAAATCATTATTTGTTTGGATTGGGTGTAGTTGCAAACAATTGGGAATATTGTTTGGAGTTTATATCTCAATTTTGAGGGTGTTTTAGTGAAGATTAGAGTTGATATTGGTTGAATTTCAAATTGAAACTCGAAGAAGAAGAAGAAGAAGAAGAAGAAGAAGAAGACTTGACATACATTATACTTACAAATTGTAGTAAAATTATAAAAAAAATTGAATTTTATTGGTTTTATATATATATATATATATATATATATATAGTATGAAAGTTGAAAAATATTGTATAAAAATTATATTTAAGTTGTATATAATTGTATAATATATAATTAGTTGTATGAAATATATGTTTTACTGTGTATAAATCCGATACAAAATATACAAAAGACATACTTGTATAAATTTGTCACGACCCAAATTCCAACTCAGGTCGTGATGGCGCCCAACACCCGAGTCGGGCAAGCCAACATCAATTACTAGCGAGATTTCTTTACTTGTTTAAATATTTAAGTGCTTGACAAACTTTTTATTTAGAAATCATTTAAAGAAAATAGTCAATTGATGCAACTTGATTAATGAACTCAAAAGATCGTTTGCCAATATATGTAGTGTAGCCAAAAAAAAAATATATTAGAAAAACCAACTACGCGTGCCAAGACCTAGTGTCACAAGTCCACATGCGACTAGTGGAATATACAAGTAGACAAAATAATATACAATTGTCTGGAAGGGGTAGACAAAATATCCAAAAATAATAGAAACTCCACAGTGCTGCGGAGGAATGCCAGGAAGAGCAGCTCACTGTGTAGTCTAGCCCAGTAAGTACTCTCAAGATCGCGCTTCGGTATGATAACCAGATGCACCAGCCTCAGAACCTGTACAGTTAAGTACAGAAGCGTAGCATGAGTACATATAAATAAATATGTACCTAGTGAGTATACCGTCTAAACTCGAAGAAGTAGTGACGAGAGGTAGACGTATTACTCACTAGGGTACTTAGCAATAATATAATTAAACAAGTTTAACCAGGATTAACAATTATGTAAATCAAGTAGATATGGAATATCATGTATATGAACTATCACTTACCGCAAGTGTCAAAAAACATCAATTAATACAAGTCCAAAACCCCCTACCACGTAGAATAATTCATTTGACAATATTAATAAGAATCTCAGTCAAATACATAGCATATAGTATGCCGAGGCGTACGGCCAAAGCGACGCGACACTTTAAATGTGCACTGCCGAAGGGTCGAACGACTCGAACCATAGATCCATCTATTACCCCGCTCGCAAATCGATCGTGCGACGCGGTTGACATAATATAAGGCTATCCCGCTCACGGATCATACCTGCAACACGGATGCTCGTATACATACACAGAGTTTATAAGGAATTTCAGGGAATATAGAGTTCACACTTGGAAAACAAAAATCATGGCAACAACAAGATTTAATGTAACCTTCCATTTTCCTCATGCTAGTTTCAAGGATAATAATCGACTAGAAATACATGCAGGGATACAAGTAAGGCATATAAGCATGCTTGTGAGTCCTAAAGACTACCCGACATAACATAGTAGTAGCTACACACGGACTCTCATCACTTTGTGCGTGCGTAGCCCCCGCAAATAAGGACAATTCAATCATTTATAATTACCTAGGGGGAAAATTTCCTCTTACAAGGTTAGAAAGGAGACTCACCTCGCGTAGAACCTACTTCCCGGGTCAAGAACGCGCCCGAACCTCCAAACTCTACACCCGAGGACTCGAAACTAGTCAAATATTATATAAATACGTCAATATACACTCAAAAGTATGAAATTCTCTTACTAGCTTAGCCAATTTATCTTTCTTGAAGATATTCCAAAATACACCCCCGGGCCCACATGCTCGGATTCCAAAAATATTTGAAGAAAATACTCACCCATAGCCTAAGGATCATCAATATATAGGTTTTACATGATTTCATGGTAGAAAAGTGGTGAAATTACCTAAAATTCATCAACCCTAGGTTTTCACCCTAACCCCTTTGATTTCCACTAATTAGGTATTAATCTACCTAAGATTTAGTGTAATAATCTAACATTTAAATGGAAATTACTTACCTTTTTGTAGCTAGGCCGAACACCCTCTTGGAAGCTCTCAAAATCGTCAATGGAGGAGAAGAAAGTGGTGAAAAATGGTTAAGTCCCGACTTAAATGGGCTTACTGCCTTCAGTGACTTCGCACCTGTGGCTCGAGGATCGCACCTGCGGTCCCGCACCTGCGAGCTATTGGTCGCACCTGCAGATTTTGGCAAGAAGCCTGAGGATCGCACCTGCGGTTGGTTTTCCGCACCAGCGGACCCGCTCCTGCGGAGAAAGGTCTGCACCTGCGATGGTAGGGTTTTCCTCTGGGAGTCGCACCTGCGAGGCCTCGACCGCAGGAGCGGTCTCGCACCTGCGATCTGGGCAACCGCACTTGCGGTCACACCAGACCTGGTGCACCAGCAACTGAGACTGCTGGTTTTTGGCCCTGTTTGGTGTCCGGGAGGCACCTGGGCCCACCCGAACCCCCGTGCACTTACGCCAACAAGTCCTAAATCATATCACGGAATTTCTCAAGCCCACGAAACACCCAAAACCATGCTAAAACTCAAAATCACTCCTCAAAACCCCTAGAATCAAACTTAAGAAATTTCAAGTTCTTGAATTCGGTTTCATTACACCGAACCGAGCTATCCTACTTGGAATGACACCAAATTTTGCAAGGAAGTCATAAATGACATAATGGACCTATTCCCGGTCTTGGAATTCCGTTCGGACCTCGATAACCCAAAAACATGTTCCAAACCAAATTATGAACTTAAGGAAACTCTATTTCACTATTTGGCATCGAAACGCTCCCGGGTCATCCAAAACCCATTCCGGACATACGCGCAAGTCCGAAATCATCATACGAAGCTACTGGAATCGGCGAAACTCAATTCTGAGGTCGTTTACTCTGAATGTTGACCGAAGTCAAACTTGGCCTTAAAAGCCAATCTTAAGGAACCAAGTGTTCCTATCTTACTCTATACACCTCCGAATCCCGAACCACCCGTCCCCGCAAGTCATGAATCACTGAAAGCCGCTACGGGAAGTCTTATTTAGGGGAACGGGGTCCGAATACGCAAAAAAAATGGTTGGGTCGTTACATTATCCACCTCTTAAACAAACGTTCGTCCTCGAACGGGTCTAGAATCATACCTGAAGTGCTAATAAGTGTGGATATCTGCTCCACATGTCCTCCTCGGACTTCCAAGTCGCCTCCTCAACTGGTTGGCCTCTCCACTAAACCTTCACCGCAGAAACCCTCTTGGACCTCAACTGGCGGTCCTGTCTGTCAATAATGGCAACTAGCTCCTCCTCGTAGCCCAAGATCTCATCCAACTGAATGGTGTTGAAATCAACCACGTGAGAGAAGTTGGGCTGATATCTCCGGAGCATGGATATATGAAAGACCGGATGGACTCCCGATAAGTGGGGAGGTAGAGCAAGCTCATAGGCAACCTCGCCAACACGCTTCAATACCTCGAAAGGACCTATAAACCTCGGGCTCAGCTTGCTCTTCTTCCCGAATCTCATAATGCCCTTCATCGGCGAAACCTTTAGTAGAACCTTATCTCCCTCTATAAATGACACATCACGTGCCCTCTGATCCGCGTATCTCTTCTGTCTGAACTGTGATGTGCGGAGCCTCTCCTAAATCAACTTCACCTTCTCCAACGCATCTCTCACCAGGTCCGTGCCATATAACTTAACCTCGCCAGGATCAAACTACCCGATAGGAGAACGACATCGCCGAACATATAAAGCCTCAAATAGAGCCATCCCAATGTTGGAATGATAACTGTTATTGTAAGCAAACTCGGCCAAAGGCAAGAACTGGTCCCACTGACCCGCAAAGTCAATCACACATGCTCTGAGCATGTCCTCCAATATCTGAACCGTACGCTCCGACTGACCATCAGTCTGCAGATGAAATGCTGTGTTGAGGTCTATCTGAGTACCCATCTCTCTGTGCAATGCTCTCCAGAAGTGCGAGGTGAATTGAGGACCTCGATCTGATATAATGGACGCCGGCACACCATGCAACCGGACTATCTCTAGAATGTAAATCTGGGATAGCCTCTCAGAAGTATAAGTAGTACACACCGGAATAAAATGTGCCGATTTGGTGAATCTATCCACAATGACCCAAACCGCGTCAACCTTCCGCAAGGTAACCCAACCACGAAGTCCATAGTGATGCGCTCCCACTTCCACTCAGGAATGGGCATCTATTGAAGTAGGCCTTCTGGCCTCTCATGCTCATACTTAACCTGCTGGCAGTTAAGACACCTAGCCGCATACTCCACAATGTCTTTCTTCATTCGCCTCCACCAGAAATGTTGCTTCAGATCACAATACATCTTTGTAGCACCAGGATGAACAGAATATCGCGAAACGTGTGCCTCTTCTAGAATCCTCTGCCTCAAGCTATCAATATTAGGAACACACAACCGATCATGAAGTCTCAGAACACCATCCTCGCTAATAGTAACCTCCTTGGAACCACCCTGAACCACTGTCTCTTGTAGCTCTGCCAAGCGTGGATCATCATATTGCCGAGCCTTAATCTCCCCCAATAACGAAGACTGAGCAACTAAATGTGCAAGAACTCGACGAAGCTCTGAAAGATCTAACCTCACCAAGCGAGTAGACAGGGACTGAATGTCCAAGGCTAGAGGTCTCTCATCCGCTGCAATGAAAGACAAACTACCCATACTCTCTGCCTTCCTGCTCAGAGCATCTGCTACTACATTCGCCTTAACCGGATGATAAAGGATGGTGATATCATAATCCTTCAGCAACTCAAGCCACCTGCGCTGCCTCAAATTAAGATCTCTTTGCTTGAACAAGTGCTGCAAGATGCGATGGTCTGTACAAACCTCATAAGACACCCCATACAAGTAATGCCTCCAAATTTTAAGAGCATGAACAATCGCTGCCAACTCCAAATCGTGCACCGGATAATTCTTCTCATGAATCTTCAGCTGGCGCGAAGCATAAGCAATAACTCTCCCTTCCTGCATCAACACACACCCTAAGCCAACACGTGAAGCGTCGCAATACACTGTATACATCCCAGAACCGAAAGGCAATACCAGAACTGGTGCTGAGGTCAATGTCGTCTTGAGCTTCTGAAAGCTCGCCTCACACTCGTCGGACCACCGAAATGAAACATTCTTCTGAGTCAATCTGGTCAATGGAGCTGCAATGAATGAAAATCCCTCCACAAATCGCCGATAGTAGCCTGCTAGACCCAAGAAACTCCTGATCTCTGTAGCTGTAGTAGGATGTGGCCAACCCTGAACTGCCTCAATATTCTTAGGATCAACCTTGATACTCTCTCCGGATACTACATGTCCCAATAATGCCACGGAATCCAACCAAAACTCACACTTGGATAACTTAGCATAAAGATTCTGTTCTCGCAGAGCCTGGAGCACAACTGTCAAATGTTGCTCGTGCTCTCCCAGCCTACGTGAGTAAATCAAGATGTCATCAATGAAGACGATGAAAAAATAATCAATATACGGCCTGAACACCCTATTCATCAAATCCATAAATGTTGCTGGAGCATTAGTCAAGCCAAAGGACATCACCAGGAACTCATAGTGTCCATATCTCGTGCGAAAAGCAGTCTTCGGGACATCTGAGGCCCAAATCGTCAACTGATGATAGCCCGATCTCAAGTCTATCTTAGAAAACACCCTAGCACTCTACAGCTGGTCGAACAAATCATCAATGCACGGCAATGGATACTTGTTTTTTATGGTGACCTTGTTCAGCTGGCGGTAATCAATACACATTCGTATGGACCCATCCTTCTTTTTCACAAATAGAACTGGAGCACCCCACAGTGATACACTCGGTCTGATAAACCCTTTAGCCAACAAATCCTCTAGCTGCTCCTTCAAATCCTTCAACTCCTTAGGATCCATACGGTACGGGGGAATGGAAATAGGCTGAGTATCTGGAGCTAAATCAATGCAGAAATCAATATCACGATCCGGAGGCATGCCTGGAAGGTCTGAGGGGAATACATCAGCAAACTCTCAAACAACGGGAACTGAATCAATCGTTGGAGACTCGGCGGTGGTGTCTCGCACGTAGGCAAGATACGCCAAACAACCCTTCTCGACCATTTGTCGAGCCTTAAGGAAGGAAATAACTCTACTGGTTGCGCTAACCGAGGAAACTCTCCACTCCAGCCTAGACAACTCAGGCATGGCCAAAGTAACTATCTTGGCATGGCAATCCAAGATGGCATGATGTGGGGATAGCCAATCCATGCCCAGGATAATCTCAAAATTAGTCATATCGAGCAATAAGAGGTCCGCTCTAGTATCGAACCCACAGTGTGATCACGCAAGACCGATAAATCCGGTCTACCACTACAGAATCACCAACGGAAGTGGATACATATATAGGAGAACCCAAGGACTCACGAGGAGCATCCAAAAAACAAGCAAACAATGCTGACACATATGAATAAGTAGATCCTGGGTCAAATAGCACTGATGCCTCTCTACCACATACTGAAATAAAGCATGTGATCACAGCATCTGAGGCCACTGCATATGCTCGGGCCGGAATGGCGTAGAATCTGGCTGGAGTACCTGAAGACTGACCTCCGCTGGACTGAATAAGAGCTCGTTGAACTCCCCCTGTCTGGCCTCCACCTCTGGGATGACCTCTACCAGCCTGTCCTCCACCTCTAGGTGGACGGGGCGTCGGTACTGGGAGTGCGGGCTGATAACTCTGCTGAATAGCCTTTCCCCTAAGCCTGGGACAAGTCCTCCTCAAATGGCCTGGATCCCCACACTCATAACACCTCGCTGGAGGCATGGCCTGCTGCCCTGAAGATGAACCCGGAATAGCTGGGGGACAATNCCTCTACCGGACTGACCTCTACCCCTGGCTGGGGCACCTCTCAAATCTCCAGAAAATCTAGCTATACTGTCCTGCTGACCCTGCTCTCTGCTCCTCGATCGGTAACCCTCAATCCGGTGAGCTATCTCGACCACAAGCTGATAAGGAGTACCAGTCTCCACCTCTCGGGCCATGTTGGCCCTAATACCGGAGTGTAGCCCAGCTATAAAACTCCGCACTCTCTCAGCATCAGTAGGAAGAATCATAAGGGCATAGCGGGACAACTCTGAAAACTTGGCCTCGTAATATGTCACTAACATCTACCCCTGCTCCAACTGCTCAAACTGGTACCGCAGCTCTTCCCTCTCGGAGGGTGTAATATACCTGTCCAGGAACAGCTGAGTGAACTGCTCCCATGTGATAGTAGGGGAACCTGCTGGCCTACCAAGGATGAATGACTGCCACCATCTGCGGGCCCTGCCCTTTAGCTGGAAGGTAGTGAAGTCGACTCCATGGGACTCCAAAATCCTCATGTTGTGCAGTTTGTCTTGCACCTATCAATAAAGTCCTGGGCATCCTCGCCTTTCTCACCTCCGAAGACCGGAGGGTGAAATCGAGTGCATCTATCATGTAGCTTCTACGGATCGCCGCCCGCAGCCGGTCTGAGCTCTGGTGTTGCTACTGCTGGCTGTGCTCCGCCCACGGGCAGAGTATCCGAATTCTGATACACTGCCGCTGCATGACCTGCGACCTGGACGGGAGGGGTCTGAGCTCCCCCTCCCACCTGAGAAGTGGCAAGATTTGCTGGAAATAAACCAACCTGGGTCATAGTGTCCATGAACCGCATCATACGGCCCATGATCTCCTGAAAGCCCGGTGCAGTCATGAAATATACTGGGGCAGGACCTGCTGGAGGTACCTCGTCCTGCTCCTCGATGATAGGATCCTCTGGAGGTGCTAATGGAGAAACTTTGGGATGCCCTCGTCCCCTACCTCGGGCCGGTGCCCTTCCCCGGCCTCTGCCACGACCTCGGACGGCGGGGGTAGCGACATCTCCCGGGTCTGGAATATCAGTTGCCCGAGTCCTCACCATGTGTGAGAGAATAGAAGAATGAAATTTAGTAAGACTATCAACTGCACGATAGAATAAAAATAAAGAGAGGTTTCTTAACACCCCATAGCCTCCCAAAGATAAATACAGACGTCTCCGTATCGATCTGCATGACTCTACAAGGTTTTCCTGTGACTTGTGAGACCTACGTGAACCTAGAGCTCTGATACCATGTTGTCACGACCCAAATTCCAACTCAGGTCGTGATGGCGCCCAACACCGGAGTCGGGCAAGCCAACATCAATTACCAGCGAGATTTCTTTACTTGTTTAAATATTTAAGTGCTTGACAAACTTTTTATTTAGAAATCATTTAAAGAAAACAGTCAAGTGATGCAATTTGATTAAATGAACTCAAAAGATCGTTTGCCAATATATGTAGTGTAGCAAAAAGAAATATATTAGAAAAACCAACTACGTGGTGCAAGTCCACAGGCGACTAGTGGAATATACAAGTAGACAAAATAATATACAATTGCCTGGAAGGGGTAGACAAAATATCCAAAAATAATAGAAACTCCACAGTGCTGCTGAGGAACGCCGGGAAGAACAGCTCACCGTGTAGTCTAGCCCAGTAAATACTCTCAAGATCACGCTCCGGCATGATAACCAGATGCACCAGCCTCAGAACCTATACAATTAAGTACAGAAGCGTAGCATGAGTACATATAAACAAATATGTACCTAGTGAGTATCCCATCTAAACTCGAAGAAGTAGTGACGAGAGGTAGACGTATTACTCACTAGGGTCCTTAGCAATAATATAATTAAACAGGTTTAATCAGGATTAACAATTATGTAAATCAAGTAGACATGGAATATCATGTATATGAACTATCACTTACCGCAAGTGTCAAATAACAACATTAATACAAGTCCAAAACCCCCTACCACATAGAATAATTCATTTGACAATATTAATAAGACTCTCAGTCAAGTACATAGCATATAGTATGCCGAGGCGTACAACCGAAGCGACGCGACAATTTAAATGTGCACTGCCGAAGGGTCGAACGGCTCGAACCATAGATGCATCTATTACCCCGCTCGCGAATCGATCGTGCGACGGGGTTGACATAATATAAGGCTACCCCGCTCATGGATCATACATGCGACACGGGTGCTCGTATACATACATAGAGTTTATCAGGAATTTCAGTAAATATAGAGTTCACACTTGAAAAACAAAAATCATGGCAACAACAAGATTTAATGTAACCTTCCATTTTCCTCATGCTAGTTTCAAGGATAATAATCGACTAGAAATACATGCAGGGATACAAGTAAGGCATATAAGCATGCTTGTGAGTCCTAAAGACTACCCGGAATAAAATAGTAGTAGCTTACGCGCGGGCTCTCGTCACTTTATGCGTGCGTAGCCCCCGCAAATAAGGACAATTAAATCATTTATAATTATCTATGGGTACAATTCCCTCTTACGAGGTTAGAAAGGAGACTCACCTCGCGTAAAACCTACTTCCCGGGTCAAGAACGCGCCCGAACCTCCAAACTCTACACCCGAGGACTCGAAA